>JAUJPO010031785.1:0-18965 GCA_032270745.1 Tiaropsis multicirrata | reverse complement strand
TCGGATTCCAACATTGGAAAAAACTCCCGATTGTGGATACCGATGAATAAAATTAATGACCAGATTATTTCACTGGTCTAAGCAGAAATATTATAAACAATCGACCAAACAGTTGGTCAGTATTTTTAAGCTTATAGCATAAATTTAAAGACCGCAAATAAATATCTGGGCAAAGAAACAACATATGCAATTTTCCGCGACATATTGGCGCCGATTCAGTCCGTCGAATATATTTATCTTAACCAATCAAAATACGGCTTAGTAATGTAAAACAACAGCACGCTTGCGTAATTGATACAAAAGAAAAAATGATATGGGAATTCCAGCAAGGCTGACGGATATAAGCACTTTACGGTACTCTTTAGATATAATTATAATATGAAACAAAAGAAAGTCACAAAAAGAAAAAGAAACACAGATAAGGTGATCTAGGTACTGTGATAAAACCCCATTTCTTGCATTTTGCAAACACAGCTGCTTTAGTGGTATTTATTAAATGGCCAGTATATATATACAAAACATATAAACATAAACAGAAAATGCATAATGCATAATGCAAAACGCATAATGGATAACGCAAAATAAATAAAATGCATAATTACAATTACAATGGCCAAGAAGACTTGTCAATAGAAAAGATGCACTTAACAAGTTGAATTTTATGTTTACAAGTTATTCTATACCAGCTATATATTTTACTTTTTATGAGTAAAATCTGGATTTTCCGATACTTTCTTATAAATTTAGGCAAAATTCTTGACAGATTTCTGATTGAAAATTTCATCTTAAAATTTGTGTCATCCAACCCCCAATACTGGGTTTTTTCTGGAATGGCCCAATTAGGGAGAAAGTGACAAAGATAAGGCTATCTAGTCTAGACTAGAATTTGTTGCCCACTGGCAACTGGGCACTGAGACTGATTGCTGATGGTGATGAGATCCTGCTTAAAAGCTATATTTCAGAAAAAATTTAAATACATGCATAAGATACATTAACCTGAACTAAAAACTATTCATTTTCTAAAAACTTCATAATTCCAGCTTTGGTCACCTTTGGTCCAGTTGATCCAGTGTCCAGTCTGCCAATGTTTTATTTTTTTTCACCAGCTGCTAAATAGACCGCGATCCAGAATTTAACCTGGATATGGGTCAACAACTACATTATAAACTCGCGATTTTTGCGCGGGAAAATTGACCCTTTCGATTGGAGTTTGTATGCAAAGGCGGGACCGACTGCGTGGGAAGCGGAAGGTCTACGGAAGGGTCGGAAAGCAGGGGCACTTAGCCAATTTGGGCGTGAATCCTATCTCTGACAATTTTCGTTTGGCGCCAACGGGAGAAAGTTTCCTTTATTGCACAAGGGGTGCTCGGGTACTCGTAGTTTTCATCAATCTTAGAACCAAATTTCCAAAAATTTTTGCTTTCGCTTCGCTCGCTGAAGTATTTCATCATCATTTAAAAAAGTAGTCAACTTGAAATGTTTTCATCTAATATGGTTTACTTTAATTCTTTGATTTTTGTCGTGTCTAATCTCAACACCAAATAAGTACTTTATTCGCGACTAACTCATATTTTGGAATTTCACGTGGATTTCGCGAATGACCCTAAAAATGGACATATTTTACCAAAATTACATGGTTTTGACAACTTTCTTTGCTATAATCTCGAGAATCAACGAGGCCGCGCAATTTCACGAGACGAGTTCACGAAAATTAATACGCATAAAGTATCAATGATTCCCTCTATCCAACATCTTACCCAGCAGAAACAGATTGAAACAACGTTGTTTAGACGTTAAAACAATTTTCCGTACTGGGTAATTATTCTCATCTATCTCAATATCCAATATTTCCCTGGTGAAACCATTGAGAAATATTATCACAGTTCACCTAGGGCGTAGGGGTGGGTCGGAGGTTGGAAAAAGATTTGAGGGAAAAGTTTTTAGAATTAGAATGGGTTGAATTAGGGTTGCTTTTGTGCCATTATTTTTGAAAAATTCACCAAATATTAGTTTCTCTAAGGGTCAGGTTTGAGCGGTTTGGTTCGCACATACCCGTTATGCATACCTCAACCCTAATGTAGAGTTCTATTGAAGTTTCAACAAATGAGAATATAGGGTGTTTCAAATTATTTTTGAATTCAAGTTTCTTTTCTTTGGAGAAATAACTTTCGTCTATAAGAAAGCCTCTGGTGCAATCAATTTTCACGTTGCATTTCTAAAGTACAAAGTGAAGTTATCCAGAATAGATTGCTCAATTTTTTATACGTAAAACCTAAGTTGAATCGAGCAGAAAATTCTTAAGAGAAACGAGAAACCAATAGCAAAAATATTTGAGAATTTCTAAGCGCTAGGTTTTAATTTTAAGGATTATTTTGAAAAGATATTATCAAAAGAAATTATTTTCTCAGACTTTTCGTCTTAAAATCTTTTGCTTCAACGATCCCTCCTTTCGAGTTGAATGAAAAAAAGACACAAAAATTAACAGGATCATGTGACAAAAAGAGGGCTGTAAAAGACTCTTAAATATTTAGGCTTCATAATTAGCATCCTTTTCACCTTTTTTTCTTTTTTCAATCTGCCATATGGAGGATAAGGCGTGTATTCTCACCATTCAAAAAATGATTTTTCTCTCAATTTGTTGTAGAAGATGAAAACCATATGTGGTGTTACCAAGATTTACTGAAATGTCGAGCCTTCTCTTGTAAGAACTTTTTCAAGAGAAACTCGTCGACTCAAGAGTTCGTCTATCCGATATTTACAGAAAATTCATTTCCTTAGAGGAGATTTCCATATACTAACGAACGGTAAACGCGAGGCATACTGAGGGATACTAGGTGCAGAGTAACATAGACTAGACAATGCAAAGAAAACATAGAGGAAATAGGTCTTAAGATTTGAGAATCAAAAATGGTAGATCGTAGACCATATTATTTTAGTAGAGGTCTTTAAGAATTGAAAAGAAAAAGTGATAGCATCCTCACTGGCAAATAAACCAATTTTAAATGAAAATACTAAACGGCGAATGACCATAATGTCTACATTGACCAATTGAAAATATTCTTATGAAAGAAATATAAAGGTGTGAAGAGAATTAAAGTTACTCTGTTACGAAATTTCAGAATTTAAAACTCCCATCATTCATTGACGAATTAAAAAAATAATTTTAAGCGTAAATTGAATCTTTCAACAAACTCCAAGTAATTAAAACAGTCAATATTGGCAAAAGCAAACGAAATAAAGTATAACAATTTATTCGCAAGGTCATGGTATGTTTTCCCTCCTTTCAAAGCTCTTTGTTCCTTCGTGGGATTTTGCAGCTAAAAGGAAAAGTTTATAAGGAGTGATTCTAACCTTCCAACAATCAGTGAGATAACTCTTCTCATTATTTTTGCGAACGAAGTCAGAGGTCGGCTCAGTGTTCTTATACATCATCTGTTGCTGCATTGTCAATAACCCCGATAGATGCGACCTAAGTAAGCACTTGTTCTTCAAGACGCATCCTGGAATCTAAAGGTATTTACTCCAACATCAATACTTAAAGACACAAATTCAAACAAAACGAAAAAATATTGAGAACTTTTTTTGGACAGACACAGAAAAAAGGCTTCTATTGATACGAGCAATTGGTAACTTGAGGTAAATTGTAAGAATGGAATTCTTATCAATTAAGATGACTATCTGCATACTCTTATTAATTGCTAAGACTGGTGCAGAATTAACGAAATCCGAGAATAGCCCACTGCTCCATGTCAGACGAGAGTTGACAGACAGACCTCGCCCTGGGAAACGAGGACTTTCGGCAACATGGCTCAACCCTGGTTTTGATTCAATGCTTCATAAACGAGAAACCCAGGAGCTGTTAAACAGGCCACGTCCAGGAAAACGTGAGTTATTTGGAAAAAGATTTGCCCTTACGAACCCTGGGTTTGATTCAATGCTACATAAAAGAACAAGTCAAGATCTTTTGAATAGACCACGACCAGGTCGAAGGGAATTGTTTGAAAACCCTGGGCTGGATTCGATGTTACACAAAAGAAGAGTTCAAGAGTTTTTAAGTGGACCTCGGCCAGGACGAGAATTATATCGACCACGACCAGGCCGTCGTGGACTTTCATCAATCATGTCAAATCCGGATTCAATGTTGCATAGAAGATCAAGTGAAACGAATACAGACTACCACAATATTTTGAGGAATCCTCGACCAGGTAGAAGAGAGTTGTTCATTCAACCACGTGTAGATGATGAAGATGAGGATAGCTTGCAACAGAGAAGAGAGGATGAAGAATTAACAACAATTTTAAACGAGTTGAAAAGAGATATTGTTGAAGAGCTATCGGACAGACTTCGAAGTTGATTCAGCTCATTCACTGAAATGCCCGAATCGCAATACGGGAGCAGTTCAAGTATTATGAGGCCACTATCAAAAGTATCGAGAATAAAAACTCAACAAAGCAAGAAAAAACTATAATGATTTGAATTTTTGATTTTTAATTTTATTTAAATATTCTAGAATTTAATACAGGCTCATCAGGCACGGAACGTTGTTTTAACGTCAAAGAAGCGTTCTTCTAGCCTTATAACGTTATTAGGCCGTTAAAAAAAACGTCATCTCATGTGCCTGGTGGGCGGTCATCGGGCGCCAATTAATTTTTTTTTCATCTTTCTAATGATAAAAATAAATATTCTTTTTGACAAAATTCTGGCTATGAACGGGCTTGGACCTATTAGTATTTCTTCAGATCTGATAACTAGGATAAGATAAAATAAAATATCTTATAAATTTCAGCCGGAATGAACACTCTGCGCTTCTGCGGCTCTGTATATTTAATATTTTTGAATATTTGTAAAGCTGGAATTTATTTTTGTACAAATACAATAATACAAATACAAATTTTGTTCTTACAAAAAAAGTATTTAGTTTTTAAGGATTATTAGCTCATTAAATTCGCTTTTATCTAAATGCAGCATGTAATTCTGTGGAATATTTTGTAAGCAAAATTGCTACACAAACATTCGAGAATTCTGCGGGAAAGATATTGCCAATTGAGCAATAATATTCTTTTATTTGATCAAAAGATTTACGTTTTACTTCTTGGCAGGAGGACAAGATTGTTTGAGGTGCATGACGTACTTATTGTCAAGATTTACGTAAGACCAATTTAAAGCAAATATAAAAAAGTACTTGATTTAAGATTTCCGTGACATATTATACTCGGAAACTGTCATCAAATTTGGCTGCTCTGTTACAGAAAAAATGTGACAGTGGATGATGTGTTGTCCAGGGTAAGATGAAATGGCTCGTCTCCAGGACTAAATTATGAGAAAAAGCTTCATAATTATTTTCTTCTCTGAAACAGCACAAATATCTGCGTGTCAATCACCAAACAAGGTGTATAGTCAGCGAAAAATGTATTGGGATTGGGATTGTGACAAATCAATCAATCAATCAATCAAAATATTCGCGACGAATACTTTATCAATGCACGACTTTGAAAAATTCCAATAAATCCAAAAAAGGAAGGTAACCTACACTTTTTTACTCATCATAATAATAATCATCATCTGACTGCAAATGAACATTCACACAGTCACACCCCATTACAAGAACTTGTCACTTAAATTGAAGTCTGAGACTATCAAGGGAAGAAAATCACATAAAATGAAATAAAATTGCTTCACCTTAATGATTTGGTATCCGCGAATCTTTTCTTTCGATCGCGATATTACAAAGTTTTTTAAATTTAAAATTTCAACAAAAAGTACTGTATGCAATATCCGATACATAGAAATAAAACAAAAATAAATAAAATAAAATTGCTTCACCCAAATGAGCATGCAACCGTGGGTGCACGCAAAGCTTCTCTCGATTGCGAGTTGCAAAGTTTTTATGAATTTTTTAAACACGGGGAGATTGGTTAACGAGTTCTAATTTTCTTTATTGGAATTTAAAGTTTCAGGCTGCACAAAAAAAAACATTTCCATCGACAGTTTTAGGCAGTATTTAAATACACAGCTAATTTCTGGGCATCACCACATCACCTTTCATAGAATGGCATTTTAATGATCAACTTTCCTGACTGGAAAGTTCAACAACGCCAACTTAAAATAAGATATATATTTTATAGAAACCTGTTAAAATTTCATCATATTAAATCAAATACCTTCAAATTCTTGCTTCAAATTTTTGCCTCTGCATCGAATGTTTAGTTCTTGCTAAGATTATCTTCAGAAAGGGATTAAATTTATATGATTTGAAACTCAGATGATTAGGATATAACCAAAATGACATAGGAAGTAACCGAGTCGCTAGTCTGAATTGCAGACCTACGGGACCTATACACAACTGTTGGATGTGTATAAGAAGCACTACTGAGTCGCTGATTATTATTTTCAATGAGGCCTCAGCGAGCTTCTAGAAATGATAATACTTGAGAACGCTCATATAAAAAACTTTTGAGCTGAAAGGTTTCAGGTTACATTGAGTGGAGGTAGGAGGTGTGAGTTCGTGACTATGTATGCCATCATCAAATGATCATCCTGTTTTTAGTTTGAGAACTAGCGGCAACAAAAGTATCTTCAGGCTTGCCTTGGCAACCTTCACTTCTTGTGTCGTGATGGGGTGGAAAATGGGGGTGGGTTGGCGTTAAGTTAGCCCTTTCTTCGCTGCAGGATGTAAAAAGAACAGTTCAACTTCAAAGTTAACGAGAGCCCAAAATGAACAGTTTCATTACGGATCCTTGCTCCGGATCAAATACTTCTTTTAGAAAGTTAGATAGAGTCGCAAACAGTTGAAAATATCTCCAATGTTTCATTAGATATTTAATAAAGATTTGATTATGTTGACAATTTCTGGTATTTGAAGGATTAAAGAGGGTATTGACCTAGCATAAACAAGAATATGAAGAAATGGCATTGCTGTCAAAACACTCCAGAATGTTGGTGATCAGATGTTCTATTACGTAAATAAGTGGTTTTATCAGAAAGGACTTTATTGAATATTGCACAACGCCAAAAGAAGTATATTTGTTGGATTTGTTTTGAAAGGACGATTCTCGTTTCCTGTCTGTAACCAATCGCTTATACGAATGGTTTTAGTAAGAAGATCTTGAGGGGTTTCTAAGTAAGCGATGTAACTAATGCATGTAAGGGATTTTCATTTTGCCACATGGTCAACATGTTGTACAACAAGATAATTGCTGAAGCAACACTAGCTACATCGACATCGAAGTATCCACCCGTGATCGTTGCCCCTCAAAATCGAGAACTCTCTTTTGGCAGTTTGAACGTTCTCGTTTACATCTCAATGTCGTCCCCCGATTTATCTTGATTAACGTAACCTTGCTATTGCAACAAGCAACTCTAACTTTTTTAAACACCAATTTCTTTGAAGTTCAAACACCAACATGTTAATCTCTTGCGCGTCCTAAGCTAGGTTGGGTAAATATTTACTGACGATAAAACGTCCTTTTGTACCTCTGACATTTCAATACAACTATACTATATTCAAGGCCTATCAAGATGTTATAAGAGATCAATGCATGTTCCAATTCTAAACCAGAAACAAAAAGTAGCAGTGCTACTAATTAGAACGTACCCCAATTAAATTAATTTACCTAATTTAAAGATAGATGATAATGACCTTACTACTGGAAATGAAGTTCCTTATAATCGATTGAAAAATATAGAACAAGAACTTTTGAACCGTTAATTACAAAAATAGAGTTTTTCGAAACTTTGACAGGCTTTTAGAGTAAATTACCAGGTGTCAACCCCCTGTCACAGTTGCATTATTTGTTCTACTGGTGTTGCTCAATGAATAAAAAGTATAGACGGAAACCGGGGGTAATCCGGTAACATTCAATGATGGCTCATCGCCACAAAATTATTACTAAACAGAAAAATGGAATGATGGGGCCAAGATGTTTGACGAATGTAAGAAATGATATTTTGATGTCATTTGTTTCTCTACGATATAGACACTTTGAGATGTAAACAAATACCTCCCCATATTTTTGACAAATTTTCTTTAAGAACAATCACATTGACGTGAAATTCTCGTAAAATTAAAGGTACTATTTTAGTACACAGAAAATCACAGAAGATCACCTTCAGCTTCTGAAAACGCAAAAATTATAAAATGTGTTTTTTGAAACAAACGATGGCGACAAAAAACCGAGTTCATTGCAAGCTACCTTCCAACAAACTAGATGTGTTCAGGTCGTGACAGGTTCGACATTTTCAAGGCAAAGAAAAAATTATGTTGTTCTGAAGAAATTTAAGGATTGACCTGATCAATGAGGGTCACGAGGTCACGCGGACCGGAGTCGGAAAATACCTTAGACCTTAGTACATACAAAAGGGTACTGTATGTCTCAAGCCTCGCTATAAAGCAAACAGTGGCGGATACACAAGGTTCTCAAAAGTTTTGACGGCGGAGAGTGTTGCTTTTGTTCACATTCCTTATATGGACTTCAACACTCTCCGTCTGAAAAATTGAGTATTTTATTCTGAAGTTGATTTATCAGTACTCTGAAATTCAACAAAAGGGCATTCAGTTTTTAAGACTTGATAAAATCCTGTCTAAGAAAATTTGGTTTGGTTTCATTGCGTTCCAATGCTTATAAACTAATAGAAGAGTGAATTAAAGGTGAAAAAAAGTTTGTACTTAATCATAAACAATGAAGTGAGAAGAGGGGTTTTTGTATCCCACAAAAAAAATGACTTTGTCGACTGATGGTGTTTTTACAATGTGACAATCCTATTGGTAAGTCTCAACAATAGGACGTGATTGCCTTGTTATTGTGTGAGGATTCCTTGTAAAATCTTCAGGGTTGTGAAGGGATTTGTCAATTTGTTCAAGTATTTCTACAGTGTTTGTTTTGTGGACAGTGTTATTATTTTAGATGCTATTTTCAACACACACACTTTCTCTAATACTTGAGATACGTGAAAAAAATATATTCGTTGTTGCTGCCAGAAAGAAAGCAAATATTATGTCACTCTGTTATCATGTATGAAAAACGAATTTCGTGTTTTTAGTGTTGAAACCTACCGGTGAAAACTGTTGCTACTGTTGCTTGATAGACACACAGACAGCGAGACATTGAAAGACAAATAGATTATTTGAACTTAAATATATACAGTAGTTGGAGAGAGTGAAACGATACATTAGGGTGTGAGATTACACACAAAAAGAATTGATGGTAATTTTATACCATCTATGTGTCATCAGATATTTTAATCGCACCCCCTTTTTCATAAGTTTGCTTTTTGAAAAAATTGAACTAAAACAAACTTTGGTGGATAAATATTGAAGGAGACAATGTCGAATATTGTATCACCTCAAGGCTTGTTCGTCAACACCAGTATTGATTGGGAGAGTACAGAGGAGAAAGAAGCAACAGCTACCATGTTGCTTTTAATGAATGCTATTGCTGAATGCAAAAATAAAAACGTTAAAAAAGCTTCGGTTGAATTCAATGAGAGTTACAATGCGACGCATAGCAACGACGATTTGTTTATATCGAAGCTTCTAGAACTTTCGTTTCCCGATTTGGAGATTTTGTACCAGAACTTGTGCGTTGATATGAAAAATAGACGCTCGTCAAAACAACACGAGAAGAAAGGGAGTTTCAAGAAGAAATCATCGGTTAGCGATAGCAGTTTTGCGAATGCTGCATACGAAGGCGAAATTAGGTGCTCGTCGTCAAGTTCATCGTTAGGACGAAAACGAAGCCAAGTCAGTTTAAACGAAGATAGCATTCTCGGGAAGACGTGTCTACGTAAAGCGTATCTTCTATACCGTGATTTACAGAAACCAGAGTACCAAAACACACAAAGTGAAGCTTTCCTAAACATCGCGAACATTCATTTAAAAGTTGACAACTTTCATTCTTGTGCCACACTGTGTGTCGAGTTTCTTGAGAAATTCACCGTCGAACGTTTTCTGTGTCAATTAGATGAAGTACAAATTGGAAAAATCGCTGGTATTTGTTTATTTATCGCAGCCAAGGAGTCTGGTGGAGTCGATATCGATGCTAAGATCCAATATTCTAAAATGGCTGTCAAGCTTCAACCAAATACGGAAGAGCCTGTATTATCCTTGTGTAATTTATACAGGTGTAACAATGAGACTGAGAAAGCGTTTGCCATTTGTAAGGTGTTTCTAGAGGAGGTAAATGCGAACTGCGAGCCGATGATCGTCACACAAATGATCTGTTTAACCGATAGCTCTAAACATGCTTTAGTGATACCCCACCTAGAAGACTATCTAAGCCTTCACCATGATTGCACACAGCTTCCAATGGTGTTGTGTATCGCTCATGTTTTGAATCGTGATCCGAAGAAAGGAATGTCCCTCCTCGAACAATTGGGGCTACAGGATGATACTGATAAAAAGAAACAATTTGCTTCGTTACTCGAACTTCTCAAAGTGTTCAATTTGAACTTATTTGTGGCTGAACTGTGCACGTATCTTTCAATGATCGAGACAGAATCTGAGACGAATTTACCAATAAAGAAAACAGTTCTGTCATTAGCCGCTCGACTTCTTGCTTACAAATCAGAGAACAGGCTGGATATTGCGCAATTGTACATCGATGCTCTGCACATATGTGACGAGTTAGACATAGCTCAAGATTTTCTCATCAAACTCGTCAAAGAATATCCCAACGAGACCCTACCGATGGTTTACCTCGCCAACATTCGTCTCAAAGTCGGTGCTTACGTGGCATCCACCGAGGATTTCCGAGCATTATTGAAAGTTTACGGTGAAAAGAATTTAACCAATGACTTATTAAAACTACCTCTGGACGAACGGAAAGAAATCGCACGTGTGAATCGATTGCATGGCGTTCGTTTCTTAAGCAACGAATACGCTTTTCGAGAGGCATCCGAATGTTTTACCGTCGTCCTTTGCGCCATTGGAGGATCCTCAGCCCCAGGTCTCTTTCTATCACGCGGTTATTGTTACATGCATTTGAACAGCTTCGAATCAGCAGATCAAGATTTTCAACAATGTCTCGAACGAAAAGAATTCGTGACAGCCGCTTTATGCGCACGGGCCGTTCTTTACGCCGTCACAACGCACGTTGAGGAAGCGTTGCGTGATTTCAAAGAAGCCTTTAAACTCGATTCAACAGCTTGTCAAAAATGTCTACCAAAACTACCGTATGAACACGTGACCGTCTTTTCTCAAATGGTGATCCAGTACATCAAACAAGGTGTGGAGAACGCCAGCATCGGGAGAACGAAATTATACGATATCAGTGATTTGAACGTAGTTGATATCTCTGGAAACCACAACAGTACAGAAATGGATCTAGACATTTTGAGATACAGTGAATTCCTATGTAAAGTTTTCCCATCTAATATCGATTATGTGTCTACCTATGTTGAATGTTTGCACCACAGTAATGATAAAATCACCATGAAAATCGCCATTGATCGTGCTTTGGTTGCTTTCCCAGGGGAATCGAGATTCGAAGTATGGCGTGGTGTGGCGTTAAGCGAACAACGCCAGCTCGAAGATTCCATAAACTGTATGAAGGATTTGTGTGATTTGAACGAGGAAACTTTACACATCTTGACTTACATCAGCCCCAAAGCTAAGAAACAAATCTACGAGCGTTGCATGAAGAAAGGTCGGAAGTCGATGGAGAAAGAACGGTACGGGTCAGCCGTGGCTTATTTTTCGTTAGCATCAGCGTTGTTTAAGAACGATGTTGGTCCATTACGCGAACGAATGCAATGTCACCAACGCCTTGCCAATCACAAGAAATGGTTGGTTGATTTGACCAGAATTTTAGCGCTGGATCCGACAGCAAATGATTATTGTGTAAGAGCCGCTTTTCACCAGAAGCAAGGCGAGGATTTGAGCGCTTGTGAGGACTACATAAGCGCTTTGGACTTGGATGAGTCAGAGACAATCCAAATGGTTACTATGAATGCAAATACTGAAGACGTGACTCGATTATTTCATATCACTGCTGTATCGCTCAGTCAGATCAGTAAAGTGAAAACGGCAGCCAGAATTTGTGAAGCAGGACTTAAGTTTGATCCCAACCATAAAGGATTAAAACAATTAGTCGAGAAAACAACCATCAATCGATGTACTGTAATGTAATATATTATTTCCATAGTGGGTTCTATAGATTAGCTTGACAACTTTTGACTGAAGTTTTGGTCCCTAATAAGCTCTCAAATTGCTTACTATAGCTAGCTTGGTTAGGAGAGTCCATTTTTCCTAAATACGCATACAATGTATTGAAATTAAAACGTTGAAAGGGTCTAATGATCATCAAGCTCTCTATAGCGCTCCGTTATGTACACGTCATTATTATTTGTACTTTTATTTGTCCGAGATTCAATCCCAAAATCCTTGTCAATCCGTGAATGTTATAACTTCTTCTTTGTAATTGAACGTAATTAACGTGCAAGAGTAAAAAACGCAAAGGATGCTGGGATTGAAAGTCGCACAAAAGACAGAGAAGCTTATGTTTAGATTCGCACGGTATGCTATTGCTTAGATTGATCATTGTAGATTCATTTTACACTTGGGAATTAAAAGCTTCAGTCAACGTTTATTTGATAGAATTCTTCATCTGTAAATCGATGTTAAAAATCGAATTAAAGAGTGTCTATTGCATTATATCCTGTTTTTAAGAAGGAGAAAATCCCCTTTGATGTTGAAAATTTGAAAGTTTTTTTAATTGGGAGAAATATTTGAAATTTTAAACCGTACTTTTAACACATGTTTATTAATATTTAGAATTTTTTTTATTCCCTTAAGTTTTTTTGCATCAAGCTGTAAATACCATAAACAAATTTTATATATAGAAAATTGAGGTGTTTTTTTTTTAAGATAATATTTTTATATCTAATGAAACATGATAATTTTACACATGCTACACTTATGATTTTTGATAAAATATTTGTTTGTTCCGGATTTATAATTTTTTACGATAATGTAAAAATAATAATTTTAGATTTGCGTTTCTTATTTCTAACAAAAAGTTAAATCCTCTTTTGTTAAAGTGTAACAACGTTATTCCAACATTTTTACCGTTGGGACAGCGTTGTTTGGACGTTTAAACAACATTCTGTGTTTGCTGGGATAATCGATACAACAAGAAAATAGGGACCAGAAAATGAAATTTCTTTCGACCAGTAAAAACCTTTGAGTTTCAGAATACACGTTTACCTTGACAAGCTGCCAAGCTGCGATTAAACGATTCCAACCCTTTGAAAAGTTGCATATGAATTTTGTTATTTCTCAATTAACCACTGAACATTAGTCAACACTTTTTTTATCAAGCATACGTCGATTTAGGAAATAAATATAGTATTACATAAATAGTGAAAAATGTTAACCCCACCCCTTGACTCAATCTTGGATTGGAAACGAAATCCTGCGAATTCTTCAACATTGAAATTTGGGATTAGCATAAATTGCATTTCTGACCAGCATTTATTTCCCCGATCTTTTTTGGGATGTAAAAGTTAGATGAGAGATCATTAAGAAATAAAGTAATGAAATAATTTCTTTTTTCTCGGAAAAGGCCACTGATCTAGCGGGTAGGTAGAAAAAAGTAACATGAAACTGTAACGGGGGCACAACCCGTTAAATAATTCGGTCGAGATTGATATTTTCCAACAAGAAGGAGTGAAACAGATGTTTCCAGGGAACAAGATAAAATATGAGTATAACTATAATTGAAATTTGTCTTGATCGAATATACTTGAATTATATTTCCAGTTAAAGCGATAACAATATTTTGTTGTCTAGAAATGTGCAATCTAATAAAGTCTGCCCGAATTAAAATTTGACGTTGAAAATATACGGACTAGTATACTTGGTAACGTTAGAAACAAAACCGTATCCATATAAACAGCCTCATTCTGATACCCCTAAGGAAAGTTTTAAGGGAAAGTTTGGCCTAAGGGATTGAAAAATGTTAAAATTCTTACTCTGCCAAATAAATGCCCTTCTCCGCGCTTGTTGATTTTTCGATAATCCACCTCCCCCTCGGACCTTACTAGAACCTCCCCCGTTCTTTACAAAATTAAAAAAGCCTATCTTTTTGCCCTGTTTCAGTGTTTTCAACAGTTAAGATCCTACCATCCTCCACCCTCTACTCATTGGGCCCCCCATGAATTAAAAAATTAAAGTTTACAATCTCCCCGTTTACTTGGCACCTAAGAATAATCAAGAAACTACATAAAGGCTCTCAAAAAAGTATATAGAAGACCTTACAGTGAGTATGAACGATTTCTGTATACTTATTTTGTTTTGAGAACTTAAACCAAAAATATGGCTTTTTATCTCAAATATCTTAACTTCAGTACCAAGTACGCTGCTAGTCCTAAATCTTTTTGATTTCATCCTTTTAATTCCTTAATTCGGTCAGACTAATCGTCAAAGCAAAAAATTCCTCAAGAATAAAAAGTCACGTGACCAGTATTAACATCAGATTTCTATACTTATTTTTCATTCGGTCTTTCTGCAAGCTGTGAAAACATTCAGTCTGTAGCTTAAACATAGTAACTTCTCCATCGTAATTGACATTGAGTCCAGAAGCCTATTTTACGTTATTTATCAATTTTATCGTCAGATTACTTGCATTTTGTTCATAAATCTATACATAACCTTTTTCATGTTAAATGTTTTGACAATCAAGAGGTCCCCGCAAGAATCTTTGAAATCATGCAAAATGCTCTTCTCGTGCTAAATGATTCACATATAATATTCCACCCATTTTATCATACATCGAGTGTAGAAGCTCGACTAGAGTCTACATTAACAACAACATCATTCGCACTCATGTTCGTGTCACTGGAGCTCGACGCTAAATTTTTAAAGGGCGTCGTGGAGCCATAACTTGAACTCGAATAAACGATGTCATTTCGACCGATGACCTTTTGACGTTTCAGTTTCTTAGTGACAGATTTCTGGTCACCGTAAATTGTCTCACCCCATACATTCCGAGTCTTTTGATAGCGGCTTTCCCAAACATAAGCCAAAGCGACGGTCAGGATGAGAAAAATACTGAATGACCACAAACCCAACGAAATTCCTTGTAAATATTTTTGCATAGTATCAAACTGTTCTTCAGGCTTGAAGGCAAAATAACAGAGCAAAGCGGCTGCGAAGGTCAGCAACAATGCTGCTTGTTGTATGAAATTGAACAGTTCATTATTGGCTTTCAAACTAAGAAAAAAGTCTTCACAACACATACCTCTGAAGGAAAGTGTGAATATGGGTTGAAATTCTTGTTTGATTATATTTTTCTCTTTTTTGATTTTTCTTCCGTTTTTGATTCCTGAAGAATATGAATTAGTACAAAAATATAAAATATATAATTTGATCAAAATAATGGTGATGGTGATGATAAAAAATATTACACTTGGGTCTTCACACTGAAATCAAATACTAGTATAGCATATGTATGCTGTGTTTAAAAATGATACCTTATCGCTATCGGACAAGAGTTTTGTCCGACGAAATTTTCAAGGAACTTATAATTAAAATTTGGAGTTGACTAGAATTTTGTCTGAAGAATAAATTTTCCGACCGAAATTTCGTCCAACTAAATTTCTTCCGATTAAGTGTTGATTGTGAAATACAATGAGAAGTACAAGGTGAGGCGATTGACGACGACGATGATTGCATATAAAACAATAATTATAGATTTTGATTGGCAACGCAAAAATGTCTATAGGACTAGATAGGATACTTAAAAAAGCGAATTATTAACTAAAGAGTAAAATTAACATTAATTTCATTCAACTTCTTATCTAACTTATTTTCCTCAAATCCTTTTCTCGATCTTCCCTAAAATAAAAAACGACGACATTTTCACAACACAAAAGTTCAAGATTAGATATATTTTAATGTTGATCTTTCCCTGGAAATTACCAAACAAAATATTCAAGCAAACATTAAAAAAAGAAAGTTGTTTCATAAAAATTATAAAAACTTGAACCCGTCGTCGATTGCCAAAACATTTATTTCTCACATCTCTTCGCAATTTTTTTAAGACACAAATACAAAAGAACGAAATATAAGTGAAAATAAAGAAAAATGAAACGCTTTGTTGTTATGGCAACAAGCGAAAGTGTTACACTAGTTTTACACGACGAGAAAACTGACTTAACCCGAAGTGACTTACTGCCAGTAAGAAATTCATCCTTTGACTCCGAGAATCCGTCGGAAACAAAAAAGTTTAATAGAGTTACTATTTTCACTTTTCACGGAAAAAAGAGGAAATAAAAAAGATTTGAAAATCTAAATGGTCTTAAGATATACTGAGATTTTTTTACTCATCTATTTTGCGACCCTGCTGCTAACGAAGCTTAAAAAGGTACCCTGCTGCCAGGAGCTAACGAAGCTTAAAAAGGTATCCAGCTGGTAAATGCTGCTGTTCTTGACTAATTGACCACCTGATATCTTTTCTTTAACTTTGGTTTAAAATGATAATGAATTTGTTAAAATATCATTGACAAAATATTATGAAATCTCTATCCAATCCATATTCAAAAGATATTTTCATGATCAAGAAAAAATAATAATAAAAGCTATGATGGAAATTAAACAACCCGAGTCATAAAACGAAACAAAATAACTAATCTATTTGCCAGTCCCTCTAAAATAACAGTTTTTTTATATGTAGGAATTATTAAAAGATCATCTTGCCAAGTCGTTAACCCAGGGGGCACATTCATCTTGCCAAGTCGTTAACCCAGGGGGCACATCCAAATAACGTTAAGTCAACGTTTAAAAACGTCATGTGTCTCTGCTGGGAACTGTGAGAAAATATTTTCATAAGAGAAAACCGAAGAAATCGACTGAAATAAAAAAGGAAATATATTCATCAGTATATACAGGTAGGTTTTTCCGGCCAAACAACGACACCACCCACGGACTTTGTTAAAAATTTTCAAATCCAACAAGAAGAAGAAATGAAAAAGAAAAGAACAGAGGCAATTAAAGTATTTAAAAAGAAGAAAAAATATATATACTTTTTAAATATTTATATTTTAATAGCACTTTACAATAAAAGGCTATATATCTTAGAAAATAATATTAAGAAATCTAACAAATGTATTACAAAGTACAAAGTTTAATTTCCAACCTCGTTCCCAGAGTTCTTTGTGCGCCTTTTGACCAACCTCGTCCCCAGGGTATCTTTTTGCACTACTCGACATTTTTTATGGCACTACAAAGAATCTCGAGCCATATAAAAAACGTTAAAAGGCGCGCGATGAACCCTGGGAACGAGGTTGACGTTTTTGGATGGATACCCTGGGAATCATTTTTTCTCATAATTCAAAATACGACGTCATCACAATCCAAAAACAACACCATAATAATTGAGCCTATTTCGTCACGTTTCTTGGTTCTTCGAAGAAAACCACAAGCGCCTCTGACAGGTCAAGTTGTGTTTTTAACATGTCTCGTAACTTGTCTGAATCAGAGATGTGAAAAACTTTCCCACCAGACACATGACGTCAACATTGAAATAAATGACAGCATTTCAACACATGTATGCTTTTTACCTTCTCCGTGCATTCATTTTAGGAGATAGAACCAAACCCTTACCAATCCAAACGTATCATTTCCAGAACGCGCGGAAAAACAATTATGTGAATGTATTATAATGGTACTAGATGTAGAATTTTTCTCCGACAAGCTAAAAAGCTCTGAAGGTCGGGAAAATCTTTAACTTTCAATTTTCAGTTAGTTTGGCCCGCTCCTTCAGAGCTTTAGCGTGGGCGGCCGCCAAATCACTATCAGAAAAACAATAATGTGAATGTATTAAGATCTTGATTCGAAAATGCTTTTAATGGTTATAAAGAAGGGACATTGTCCGTTCTAAGCCACGGTTGAATCGGCAAAAAATTAACCTGGGGACAGATTGTGTATTTTCTTGCACAGTACGCTAAAGCTTCTAAAGACATTTAGAGTAGCGCTTGTCGATAGCGAAATTCACATCTGGTCGCAGGTTAGCAAAAATGAGTCTTACATATATTTCTTTAGAGACAAGTAAAAGTAGTTATCATTTCCATCCGAACAATATTCAACAGGCGCGCGGAGCGTTGTTTGTTTAACGTTTAAACGACGTTTGTTCTCATGTCAAAAGGTTATTTGGAAGTTGGAAAAATGTTTAAAAAAGGTTCGGTAAATACCTGTTCATCAAGTTGTCGTTGTAGATATATCATCTTCATCTTCAAGTTGTTGATTCAACCGTTTTCTTTCTTCCGCTTGTTTCATTCGTTTCAATACCATTGCTTCAAAATCTTCCTCGTATGAGGGATTGGGTACTACACGCTGTGGTGATTGTTCTGATGGTGTGTTATCAGTCTGAATGAAAGATGGGAAATATTGAAATCAACAGTCGGATTCCCATTGTACCACATTATCTGTTTTGAGCTTTTTCTTATATCATCAATACTTTATGGGATAAATTTTCGCGCGGATTAAATTTCGCGGACGAGGTTACGCAAAATTTGAGAATCTCGTCGTGGGGACTAGATTTTGCGATTTTCAAATGTTTTGCCGTGACTTTTTTTTTTTGCGGGATGAGTTAATTTAGATTTTTTGTGAAAAGCAATAACGTTTGTGAATAGTTTTTTTTGTTCTAAAAGAAAGCCAAATTCGCTGATCGGACATTTTTCAAAAATTTAAAAGAGATTTATTTTCGCGGATCTGGCCAAAATCGGCGAAAGTAAATCCCGTTAAAGCAGTCATTAATGGTCAAACCTAAACTTTTTTGTCTTTTTAGTCAGCAAGTCTACCGTATACTTTCTGATTTGATTGATGACGGTGCGATAGTACAGTAGTATATAGTAGAGCTTTTAACATAATCAAACAATCAGATTATCAAAGTAAAAACAAGCCACATGCTGAATGGACCTACCTAACAGTGAAGGTCAGATGATCAGACAGAAAAAAAAACATAAAGATA
>JAUJPO010031674.1:0-18970 GCA_032270745.1 Tiaropsis multicirrata | reverse complement strand
ATCATTTTGCGTCTTTGTGCCAAAAATCAGAAAAAACTAATGAACCAATCTCGAGAAAAGTTCATAACAGACGAACATAGGTTAATTTATAGGACCTCCTCTGGTAGGTCCAAAAAGCAAAAAGGAGCTTAATAAAAAACATTGCAAAAGGAGGTCACCAATTTATATCAGTAAAAAATCAACAAATGATAGTTTTTTTAGGCCCCTGCTTTTCAGCAATAACTTATACAATAAAAATCGAGTGGTTACAAACATGATGCGAGCTTATCCTTTGACCTTAAAGCAAGCGAGCGCTAAGTAATGAGAGATAAGCACCTGAAAAGTCAATTCGTAAGAAGGGAATCCTATTGAAGTATAATAAGATTATTTCAAAAGTGATAGAGAAGGGTTTAAATAGATGCAGGGTATAAGTTTTGTTTGTGATGGGTTGCCAATCTTCTCTCTGTCTAAGAGGATGTACCAACAACAAGTTTTTCAAAGGATCAAAGAGAAATTAAACTTAAGTCGAAATACGAGAAGCAAAGAACACTTGACTTTAGCGTTTTATGGACTCGTCTATCCTATTATAGCTCAGCTGGGTAACTGTAGAAAGAAATAATACAAATTTAGTTCAATTGTGTTTCGACGTTACAAAATTATTCATTTACCTGCCGTTTGGGTGTAGTCTATTCCTTGTCATTAATTTAGTGTTTGTTAGTAACAAAATGGTAGTGCTTATACTTTACCAATTTGGTTACCGATGTCATCTCTTGGGCCAAAGTTAATACTTTTATTATTTTTCTTTGCTGTAATCAAAAACAAAAGCATATATTATATGACTTTATAATGAGATTAGTGAATTATCCATAATTACATTGTAATAGCCTTACATCTTGAGCAACAAACATCCATGGAATTTCTCTCATCATTTAAAAATGGCAGTGTTACAAATACATCTCTCAGTCAAATATTTCTCATCGGTTGGCCTTAACTAATTGTTTGGAAATTGTTTTTTTTTTTAATTTTGAAGTTTCAGGAGATGCAAACCCGATTTAGACAGAAGAAATTGCAAAAGGGTGCGAAAAAAGTTATACTAAGCCCTACAACGGAGTATCATAACCTAGGGATGAAAGAGGCAAAACAATAGAGGCCTGGCAAACGGGTCTCGATGAGAATGACGTCACTTTCAGCCTCGTTTCCATGGGAACATTACAAAGGCCATTTTAAGAGTAGGAGTGGATGTAAGACAAGCTATTGTACAGTATTTAAAAACAAAGTTCATCAATTGACATTCATCTTTTCTAAGACGAAAGAAGTGCCTTAAAATGCTTTCCAGTTTTTCATGAAAACAAGAATGAGAACGCTTGATAGTGAATGTATTTTGTAGAATAAAACATCCGAAACTCCCGCAACTCCAAAACGAGAAAGATATCGACAGTCAGAAAATTTTGTAAACAAATAATTGAATCCATAACTCACGCTAAGTACAAGTCTTAAAAAATTATTGAACGAAATATTGAAAAAAGAAAAATTGCTTTTAAAGACATAAAAATAAATATTATAATGGTGAATGATGTTTCATGCGGGAGAGAAATCAAAATATATAATAAGTCGATCAGTAATTTTCGTTTGTGCACACCTAAGTTCGAAAATAAAAACTTGTTTTTGAAAGAAAAATCAAGGTTAATTTAATGCTTTGAAACTAACTAAGACTAAATATATAATTTCAGAAAATGTGTTTTTCATCCCTGTTTCTACTTTGATAAATGTCGGTGATCCCAAAATGCAGTATTTCTTCAATTCACAATCTCTTTCTTTGTAATATACAAGATATCCCCATTTCTTCTACAAAATAGTCAACTTTCATTCAATTTATACAGGAAGGTCTTGAAATCAAGAAATAACAAAATAGCAAATAAAATTCTCAATTATGATGACATTGATCCAACCAACCAATCAACGGCTAGCACCCGTGTCCGGATTACATTGCAATAATCGGACGATGGATGGGTCGGATTTAGCACCCTCAATAAATTCAGGTAATGATAGTTTACCGTCCGTATTCTTATCCATTTGTCTAAAGATTTTCTCCACTCGTTTTTCAGGTGTCGACTCGTCTTCCGGCATCTTAACGACATTGCCAACCATCTTGTAAATAGCACGAACTATTTCTAACATTTCTTCACGGGAGATATCACTTGAGAAAAAGAAAAGAATAGTTGCTATTACAGAAGACTATTAGGGAAACATCTAAAAATGACCATATTTTGCCATTGTGCTTTATTGTATACTTGGTATAGGGGAGAAAACACTCATAGACAAGATATTTGAGTTGAGCAACATTCTAATAAAAAGGTAACCTTTATACTTTAAAAGAAGAAAATTTCGGGGAAAGAAACAAAATATTCTTATGAAGCTTATTCGCGAAAGTTTATTCTGGTGAAAAAAATGTTCTCCAAAATTCGCGAAAATTTACTATCACGATACCTAGGTTGGAAAGTCAACATGAAAATTTACGCGAAATTTCTTTTTAAAGTAATCAAGCCACTTTTATTTGCTTGTTTGTAACTTACTTACAGGCAACTTGTAACTTTAAACAAAATTTGACGCAAAATTAGCAGTAAAGTTATGGAGAAACAAAATAAATGCCATTTGAAAGTTCAAACAACAAGATTTGAGAGAGCTCAAACTCAGACATTATCATGGTGTTCTTAAAGAAAAAAGAACTAGAGAGAAGAACTCACCCATTACCATCTAAATCGTACATAGAGAAAGCCCATTTCAGTTTTTGTTCCAAGGTTCCTCGGCTAGTTACACTAAGGGCGCAGATAAATTCACGGAAGTCTATCCTTCCGTCACCGTTAGCGTCGAAGGTTCTGAAGACATGCTCTGCAAATTTGGCTGCATCACCATACGGGAAAAAGTTGCCATAAATCTTTTTGAATTCTTCAACAGTTAAAGTACCATCGGGACAATCCTTCAAGAACCCTATTGAAAAATAATGTAAGATTAATTTGATTACATAGAAATATAGCGAAACACAGCAAGCAAATAATAACAATCAGTGGTCTAACTGAGAAACAGAAAAACACTCAGTGATATTCGAATTACTATTTAATAGCATCTTATACAGGTACTTCAGGATAACAACTTCCTTGTAGAAAAAATTTAATATTTTTTTAAGCTCAAACTAATTTCAGGATGAAGTACCCGGATAACACGATATAAACTCGTTTTACAATGTAAGGGAGACAATTTTGATTGATACATTGCATTGATTATGTAATAATGATGTAATATGACATAATGACGATGTAATACCAACCCTTGTACCAGTCTTGCAATTCATGTTCAGTGAACTCTGTTTGTTCAATAAGATCATTAATCATTTCTGGCTTCAATTTGCTGTTTTGTTTTCCCATTTTTAATACTATGTACTGCTACTGGACAGAAATAATTATTAAAAGCTTACAGTATAACTTTATTCTGTCAAAAGAAAATGTAAGGGGGCTCCTGTAAGGCACATTAAGCTCCTTCACTTACACAACCCTCCTAAATTAAAACACATGATAACAACTCAAAATTTAGTCATCAATCATCAGGGAAAAAAAGTGAAAAGTAAAGAAATTAGTCGACCCCCTCTCGTTCCACTTTTATGCCACCCAGGCATAAAATAGCCCACTCTACTGTGGGAAGGAAAAGAGGCTCACTTTAATAACATCTTTCTAATACTCACTTAGACGAAATTCGCTTATAAATTGAAACGAAATTGGTTTGAAAGTTTCACACAATAAAAGTTTATTAGTCTAAACACACGCCAACGCTTTATGATGTGAGATTCGATAAAAAGTATATTGATAAGAATGCACGAAGTCAATTATTGAGATCAACTGAATAACAACATGTTATAAAGTTATTGACAACCCCAACATTGCAGATGACTGTTTGAAAATACACTGACAAAAGAAAGAACGATTTATAACCAATTTTTCAACAGTAAAAATGTTCAGTGAAGATACAAAGTTTTTCTATTCTCTACGTATACTATAATATTCGATACAGAAACAAAAATGGTGCAAAAGCAAGAAAAACCATGTTATTCACAACTATCAAATATTTAATAAAAACCATTGAATAGAAGGTATGAAACCTATAGAAGCATCAAACCGTCGAAATTGCAAACTGAAATTAATAAATTATCAATCGTATAACATTCTTCTTCAAGAATGTAATGACAGTTGTTCTGTTTGAGAGTTTAAATCTCTTTTGTAAGCAATAGTTTATCAATAAATCCATCGAATCGTGTTTTCAGCAGCTTATAAGTAGATCATTTGATAAGAGTGTTTTATAATTACTTCTCCTGTAAAATGTTTAACATTTTCACATTTCTACAAAAATGCTGAACAAAATAAAGGGAGAATGAAAGAAAGTTATGTTCATTTCATTCTATGATATCTGAAAAGACCTTATTTTTTCTTCACAAAAATTTCCTACTAAGATAAATTTCGCTGTTATAAAACCCCCAATCTTTGGTCAAAATAAAGAAAATAACACAACCTTTTGGCTCTTCAGAGTTTCATTAGGACCTGTAAAGTCAGTAACAAAAAGCGTGTAGTAAACATAGAGAAAACATAAAGATAAAAAACAGTCACGGAAACAATTCTCAAAGAAATAAAAAAGAACGGCAGGCGAAAAAGCGAAGAGAAAAGATGGAGAAGCCTTCAAAATACATCCATCAGGATAAGTTGTTAATAAAAACGAACTTTTCTCTTCTTCTTAAAAAGCCTTTACGAAAAATATCGTCTCCCATGGCTAGTTATCTTTATCAATAACGAAGTAAAGAATTCATATCAAAGTTCATTTAAGCCGAATATCGAATGATATCTTTCTAACCTACAAATCAGTTACACACATACACACTACAACAAAAATGTTGTCTTACCACCATCAAGTTAAATATCCATCGGAAATGAGATATAATTAAATGATTAGACAAACGCAGAGTTTGTTGAACAAATAACAAGAAAGATGACATTACTTAACAAGAATATCAAGATCAAAGCAGGAAGAGCACCACATTTAAGCCGTAAAATTGACATCAAATATTGAACGATAAAAAGTCGTTATATGTCGCGGACAAACGAACGAAGCAACTAATGAGTCAAAGTACAAACAGAGAGCTCGGAATCTTTGCGTTAAAATAAATTGCAAGACCTCTCAATTGTCTGACCTCTCAGAAACCGTCTTGCTACCAAATCATTCATTAATTCAAGAATTACATTGTTTACAAAAAATCAGGTGACAACTATATACATCGTATCCAGATAGGATACAGGATATTTATTTTCAATACCGTAAAAAAGTCCATCCTTAGCAAAATAATGTGAGTCAAATTGAATTACAGGAGAATCAACAAAACCTAGTAAAAGGAAACGGTACGAAACCATGATTACCACAA
This sequence comes from Tiaropsis multicirrata, assembly GCA_032270745.1. NCBI lineage: Eukaryota > Metazoa > Cnidaria > Hydrozoa > Leptothecata > Tiaropsidae > Tiaropsis > Tiaropsis multicirrata. Next base: position 13,533 of record JAUJPO010031674.1, on the reverse strand, counting down.
AAACTAGTTTTCAAGTAAAAAATACAAAAGGCTGCCAACGAAAGATCTCTTCTAGTATACACAAAAAAGAAAAGCCTACATTAAAAATATCTTTCTCATATAAAATGTGGAAAGATATATCTGCAACCTTTAATAATCTATCTATTGAGTAGTCACACTACGCAACATCGAAATGATAAACGCCACACAAAAGCTTCATTTTAAATACTCTGCTTTGATATCATGCAGTGATTTGTCGACAGTCAAAAGAGAAAAGCTTTAATAATACCTTCGCATAAATTGCATAAAACCGATTGTGCATCATTATCATAGACAAAAGAAAAAGGTTTGGGTCAATTTCTGAAAAATGTCATAATGAGTTGATGAAAACATTGTCGGATTGTTATAATGAGATTGACCAATACAAAAGAAAGAACAACTTATTATATCCATCTCATACAACACAACACCATTCAAAATGCTAAGTAGAAAAGAAGTTAAACAGGCTTAGCGATTGCTTGTGAAAAAGTATCCCTTTGAATGTTTCGGCTATTAAAACCCAAACTTAAGTTTGTTTGCAAAAAAGATTCCAGCTATGATTTGGCGCTTGAGAAGCAAAAACAGTGAATATACTATTAGATTACCTAAAAATAAAAGGTTGAAAAGAACTTTGCACTATGCTATCCAACACAGATTATATCTAACGTTTTTTTTTAATCATGACGAAACCAACCCTTTTGTAAAACTAATTTCAACAACAACACGAAAATGTTTCAGAATACAATTCGAGAGACTGAGAGAGATAATCTATTAAAATCATATAGATTATCTTGATAAATGATCATCAAAAACCAAAAGTCATAGCCATTTTATTGAACGAGAGCTTGAACGCTGACCGATCATTTTCAATAAAAATCTTAAAGTCAATCCAATCCAATCCAATGCAAGTTATGTGTACGGGTCCATACAACTTGTGCAACAGCTTGATTTGTTTGTTCGCTAAACGAACGCATCAAAGGGACACAAGTTACAACAAACATATGGAATGATCTATCCTAATGGAAGCTTTAGGAGCAGCCATACAATGTTATCGCAACAAAGGGACACATGTTACAACAAACATATGGAATGATCTATCCTAATGGAAGCTTTAGGAGCAGCCATAAAATGTTATCGCATCAAAGGGACACAAGTTACAACAAACACATGGAATGATCTATCCTAATGGAAGCTTTAACCTGTCATCCCTTAAGTATCCATGCAGATTATGCAGATTACTAAAGGCCGGTGAATTGCAAAATTATTGCAAATTGTGTCAAGACAAATCAAAACATATTTGCAAGATTAAAAAATTGATTAAAAAGCGATGTCTCAAGAACTAAGGCTAAAATATAGCTGTCATGATAAGATGCGGTATGATTTCTTTAAATAAGAGCATTTAAGGATAGGGTTTTGAGATAGTATAAGGACTGGAAACATTTTATTTCAGATAACGTGAATTTTCCTGGTTTCTTGGACAAAGATACACATGATAGACAGGCAAACGAACAAAACATTAATACACTCATCTAGTAGACCTATTTTAGCCAGTACTCCAGTCTACAATGTAGGCTATTGATATGAAGTCTCTATCTTACAAACTCTCCAATAAAGAGTAATAATAAGATAAAAGATAATCTTCTGGAAAAAGTCAAACCAAATAGATAAGAGGCTTCATCTCAATTATAATTTATAGAACTCCAAAATATGCATGTTATATGTTATTTTAGTAAAAAGTGTTAAAAAAGGTTTTATTAGATAATATCGTATTAAAAACTCCCCCTATAAAATATTTATCAGTCTATTTTCCTAGAGAAATTTAATTGATTGACAAAATCATTTTTTTATTCTCTCTTTCAATTTTGAAGGAAAATTTTAAGTTCAAAAGAGGATTAACGACTATTAAATGAAATGAGAAGTACTCCCTGAGAAGCAGCTTTTGCTACCAGGATATTTCCACCCAAGTAGAAAAAGAAATTTTTGAGAAGAAGAAGAAATTTCTTAAACCATAATATAACGTTTCCACCAGGGTCAGGTCAAGTCAGGTCATCCCCACCCAGCTTTATCAGCATCTTTCCCTAATTGACGACGATTCTTGAATGTCTCCCTGCTGAATTTACAATTTTCCTTTTCACTAAACCCCACCAGCACCAACAGTCAATGAAAATTATCAACTGTAAATTATGGAGCATTGATTAGGACGATTAATTATTGATTATCGATAAAAATAGTTTTACAATCAATAATAACACTTGATTGTCAATAGTCAATGGAAATAGTCGATTTCCATTGCAAAACAATGATTGCCAATAAAAAGCATTGACTGTGATCAAAATCAAGGCTTTCTAACCTAGTAGTGATGGACCAGATTTAAAGGGATTCAAAAATTAAAATCATTAGACGATGCCCATCATGGTTGTGCAACAGTAAAGGAATTTTTAGGGGCCAAAAGTGCCATTTTAGGTTACACATTTCAAGGGTTTGGAAGAAAATTAAAGCAAAATAGCTCAAAGTCTTCAAAGAGTCATTGTAGATAGAGGGGTACATGCCCGCCTATTGGAGGGCATGTTACAATATCCAAAATTTTGATAATTTTTGTCAAAGTCCTAATAAAAATTAAATAAAAATTTGTTAATTTTTTTTTAATTGCTCTAACAGATGATTAGGATTATGATTATCCTGATCGAAAAACAGTTACTATACCCTCAGTTAGTTATTATACCCTATATCAATCGTTTGTTATACTTTTATTGTATTTCATATTTTTTAATGCTCCAGTGGTGCGGCTTCAAATCACTCTTGTTTAAATTCTATTCATTAGCAGCAGACAGAATCTAGTGTAACTCAACATTGTATTTTTGTTCTATCCATTGACAAAAACGGTCAAAAACTCTCCAAAAAGACCAAATTTGGTAATTTTTGTGTTGCAACTAAGAGCACAATTTCCACCAACTTATGCCAAAAATGAAGATTTAAAGTTGAAATGGTATTGACATAGTTCATGTCAGATATGCTTGATATTGGTACTTAAAGTATTGAATCAGAATATACCTTGTGCTGAATCTTGATTACTCAATAACTAACTAGCTTATTTGAATCCTAATTCTAAAAATCTCTCAAACTATACTGACATCTTGAATAAACTAATAAAATGATAGCTTAAGGGAATTATATTAAGGTATGTCATCACCTTCGGAATCGATATTTGAAGCTTTTGACCTTTTCAGCTTTTGGGAACATTTTTGCATTGCATGGTTATGTTCACAAAATAATAAAGAAAAATATGTTTTCCCAAAAAATCTCCAGCTAAGGGGACTTGGAACTCTTAGAAGCTGACTATATCTTTTATTTTTCGTAAATTTTTGTATCTAAATCACTTTCTCTCCCTTTCTCAAAAATTAGGCTCATCAGATATAGAATTTCATAAGCTTTCTGAAAATATATACTTTTAAATATATAAATGTTACGTCATCATAATTTATCAATGAAAAGATTAAAAGCTTCAAAAATCTATTCCGAAGGTGATGACATTCCTTAAAGAAATATAAATAGATGCTATGGGTGAATGGTATGGAAATTTGGACAAAATCCTTCAGTATTTTGGTAATTCCAAACCCTGTACATCCCTCTTTATCAATTGAAGGAAAATTTGAGTTTTTGGCTAAGTTATACGACCTAAAGTCAATATATCGTCAAACTGGCCAACTATTTTTCTTGACCATACAAAAGGAAAGGCCAACTTATGTTTGTTATAATAATCATCCTTTGAATTTTCTTTATTGGTTCAAAAGTTATGAGTAAAATACTGAAAGTCCATTTTTCAAATAAATCTTAGTTTGCCCACAAATAAAAAATAGTTTTTGTGAGACACTGTATTAAAAAAAACACTATTATATATAAACGCGGCGTTGGCTTATCTTTAAATTATTATTAAACCATTCAATATCTTTAAAAAAAAATTCTTTTTAAGTTTTTCTTCCCTTGCAAGTTTTCTTCTGATATTAGAATTTTTTTAAATTTTTAGAAAAAATGGTAATTAATTTCCAAAAATATATATAAAAAAACCCTTTTCTTTTGAGTTTGCTCTTTAAAGTGTTTGCTTTTCATTGTATAATATTGGTATAAATTGCCACAGGTCTCAATTTTGGATAATGTTCAAATAAAAAAATAAGTAAGTTTAAAGGAAAATTTTTAGACACATTTAGTGGGGTAAGAGATGTCATATTGTGCAGCACTGTGACTCTCTGTGCTTTTACCAAATTGTTGTCATTGTTATTTTAAGATTGATAAAAACAAAAAAGTCAATTGAGTTTTCAACCCTATTAACCTCAAATCAATCAACTAGAAAATTACAAAATATAGATCTATAATATGGCTGACCTGGCACAACTTTCAGAAGTTTTGAAATGTACATTGGATAATGACAATACTAAACGAAAAGAAGGTATGTGTAATAATTTTTTTATTTTATAAGGCAAGACTAATTTGATCTGGTGTTCTACAGGCAGATTGTCTGGAAAATATGGGTCAGTTGGTCGGTAAAGTAGAAATAGCAATTTGATAATTTTGGGTCAGCAAAGTACTAAAAAATATCTCCCAGTCCTGGCATTTATCTAGATAAAAACATAACTTTGTTCTTTACATAAACCTAAAAGTTGCTCTACTTTATTGGTGTTGGCACTCCTACATGTTATTGTATTGATTGTATTTACAATTTTGAAAAAACCTGACCAACCCTGTTTTTGCTAAAAACGAAACAATGAAATTATCAAATTTTTCCTGTTACCATAAAAACTAGGATTTCGGTCTGAAAATTTACAATAGATTTTCGTAGCGTCAGGAGATATTCATTAATTCTTTTTTGTTTTCTCCCTTCGTTTTGTATGGTCAAACCACTTTACACTTAAAGTATTGTTTTTGCTGAATTTAAAAACAAATTTCGTCTTTAATTTCTAAATTTTGGAAGAAAATACCAGTTTGATAAAAGGATAAAATTAAGGGCGCGCAAAGTTTTTAAGGGGGTGTGCAAAAATTAAAGGTGCAAAAATTAAGCGTGAAAAAAAAAGGCGTACAAAATTTAAGGGAATAAAGGTATATTTCATTTATCAAAGAGAAAGAAATTTATCATTTCTACCTGAATAAATGATTTCAAATGTCTCTGACACTGAAATATCAATAAAATATTTTTTATTTTACCAACCAACCGTCCCATTCAAAACTTATGATCTGCCTGTAGAACAATAAATTAAATTTGTCTCGCCTAAATTGCTAATTTTTCCTTAAAACTGCAAATAAAGCAATAAGCTATCTGCCTTGGGATGGTCATTCAACAAAGCGTAATATTCCAAATTATCTGTTATTTACTCAGCCATTTAATTATCTGTGATTTCCAGTAATTTAGTTTAGGTTATAAGTAAATTTGTGCTTATTGGAGGAATGTTGGATGATAATGAGTTAAATCTAATTGAACTATGAAAGTCAGCAATTTTGAATTCAAATTTCAAAGTCAATCAATAATTTGTTTTGATTGTACTTTTCAGCTGAAAAGTTCCTCGACTCAGCAGACAATACACCAAACTACGGTCTGTCATTGCTACACTTAATGACAGCAGGAGAAGCAGATGATGTTGTGAGGGTTGCTGCTGCTGTCACCTTCAAAAATTTTATTAAGAAGAACTGGAGAATGGTATTGGATTATTTACCTGTTGTCTGTCTTTCTGTTTGTCTGTCTATTGAAAGTTTATATAATGTAAAAAATTATTTTGATTATTTGAATGACACACGCAACCATTAGAAGTTTTTACTTTGAAAGTATTTTTTTGGAACTTATCCTTTGGAACTTATGTAAACGAAAATGGATGGAAATTCTTAATTTGTAAAATAACCCTTTTTATCTTTTTAGACTGATGGTGAACCAAACAAGGTTTCTGACAATGACCGTGCTCTAATTAAAACTAACATCGTGGAATTGATGTTGAAGAGCCCTGATTCTATTCAACGACAGCTAAGTGAAGCAATCAGTATCATAGGACGGGAAGATTTCCCAGAAAAATGGAAAGATCTTCTTGTTGTAAGTTCTGTATTTACTTTGATTTAAATAATTTATGAATTTGGAAGATTTTTTAATGATAAGTTTAATGAAGAGTATCACCAATCAAAAATTACTCACACAGTTAATATTAGTAAATACTGCAAGGATGGAAATAACAATGTTAACACAGTTAGACAATGTCCTATAGAATTTGATTTAGGTTGGGTCGGACATTGGGTTGGATAATGTCCAAAGCTACTTCAAGCCTTGAAAGGCTTTAAAAATGTTTTAATAATCAGAAGGGGAACTTATATATTTTCATTTTCTTTAATCATTTCTTTCACAACTTTTCTCTCTTTATATTAACTTGCATAATTTGCATTCCATTTTTTTTCTGTATCCTAGAATTTGACTGGTTATATGAAAGTGTCTACAGATATGAATTTCAAAGTAGTTGATGGTGTTTTACAAACAGCACACTCATTGTTTAAAAGGTTTGGATTGAAACTTTATTTCTGATCGCTAGTTTAATGTCAGGGATGTTTCATATCTTATTTACATAATTGAATGGTGGCTGTATTTAGGTTTTTTGCTTATTTTGTGACACAAAGCCAGTTTTAGTGAAACAAGCTGGTCACTATAGTCTAAATTTGACCCCAGAAGTATTTTGACTTTTTTTAAGATTTTTGAAGTTCAAAAAGTGACCGAGATTACCCTGTGGTTGCTATTTTTGTCTGTTTGATGTAACATAGGCATAGGGTCTGTTGATAGAGTTAAGGGTTTCAATACAATAGACTTAACTCATCAATTCTCATCATTTTAGATATCTTTTTAAAAACTTTTTCTTTGTTTAGGTTTCGATACGAGTTCAAATCACAAGCACTCTGGGTTGAGCTCAAGTTTGTCTTGGATCATTTTGCATCGCCTTTGTTGGACCTTTTTGAAGGAATGATTAAGAAGGTCACTGAAACTTCATCAAATCCTGCTGTTCAAAAAGAAGTTTTTGAGGTTTTGGTCATGATCTGTAAAGTCTTCTACAGTTTGAATTATCAGGTACTATACTACTGTATTTTCAGTTTTAGTTAATGCCTAAGGCCTCATAGTAATTATAAGTATGTTATGCTTTCAACTTGTATCTTGATGTCAGCAAATTAAGCCTATAAGTACTGGGACGTGCGGTGTTTAGTTTTTTTCCATTTGTTGTCATTTTTTTTATAAAGCTGTTGAGTTTTTACATTATTATTAATTTTTACTTTTGTAGGACCTTCCAGAGTTTTTTGAAGATAATATCAGACGTTGGATGGAACCTTTCCATATGATGATGGTTTCTGATTTCTCTCATCTTATTGATAAGGTAATTCAGAAATGCCAACAACACAGTATAAACAAACAGATATTTTGTAGGAGAACTAAAATAATGAAAGTTTATAAGCTTAAGTCTTTTGTTATTTTTTATGAATTTTGCTTTGTTTATTTCCTGTATTTTCAAATAATCTCAAAATCTTTATTAAAGGATTCTGATGAAGCTGGTCCAATCGAGAAAATCCGCTCACAAATCTGTGACAATGTGGCAATGTACGCCCAAAAATACGATGAGGAGTTCCAGGTTAGACCAAATAATTACCATGATAGTTGTAAAAAAAATTAAAAACCTTATAATACCTGATATTACGTACCCCCGTCGGTCCCATAAATTTGCATTGTTGACCCTGTGGGCTGAGACAATGAAAATTGATGCAATAAATGACAAAATATCTTTTCCCTGTTTTAAAAAAAGACACTTTTGAATTTTTTTACAGGAATACCTCCCAAATTTTGTACAAGCAATCTGGAACTTGTTAACCTCAACTGACAGCAACATCAAAAACGATTTGGTAGGTTACATTATTGCATAAGGCATAAGTCCAAGTTGATTTGTTGTTTTACGGGCGGAGCAGTTTCAAAATATGGGTAGGTCAGTGGGCAAAAAAAGAAATATTAAAAATAATTATTTTAAGAATTTGTTTTACACTAAATTTGTATTTTTAGGCAAATTTATTTAAATAAATAAAGCTAGAATTTGAATGAAAGTTTGTCATGAAAATGTGTCAATTATGGGTTCCACGGTGGTAATTTTTGGCTTATTTTCTCCCACTTGCTGATCAACCTGAGTGTTTTTTACTATAATATTTGTACTAAAACATACCCTTTTAGGTGTCATACTCTTTATATACCTTTCCAAAAAAAAATCACGTGACCATTAATGACGTCATCAAATTTGGTACGAAAAATTAAAGTGTAAGTTAGCTTAAAAATAGTATATCTATTTGATAGCTCTTGACGAGTAGTGTTTGAAAATGGGGTCGTCCACTTATCTAAATTTTTTTCAAAATCGAGAAATCAAGATTTTAGTTATGACCATATGGTAAAGATCAACCATAGCTTGACTTCTTCCAAAGAAATTTTCAAAATGAGGAGATAGGTGCTAAATTGATTCTTCAAATGATATTTTCTTATTTCTTATCAAGCAATAAAGAAAACCATGAAATTAAAATTTTCACTTTCACTTTCGATTTTATTTTTATTTCACTTTTCCAAAACTATGGGTCGGTCGGGCCCGTAAAACAACTAATTAAATTGGTTTCGCCTAAGAAAATACATTATTTTTATTCTATAAAATCCAGATTCCCATTACATGTGCTTGGGCGTAAAGCACCTTTTGTTATGTAATTATTGATGTCATAAATATTTGAAAAATAAACACATATTTCATTTGCGCTTTTTGTGCGCCGTTTATTATTAATTAACCAATTGGATGGCTTTATTATGATGATAAGCATTTTGTTTGCTCTATTCTTAGCTCTCAAAAATGATATGTAGTTTTAGTACGTGCGTTTAAAAAGCCACATAGTCCCAAAAAAAAGACAGGGGGCAAGAAGAATGGAAATTCGGCTTTACATTTTAGCAAAAATAAAAACATATATGCTCGTTTAGTATCAGTTTTTATTTTAGCTTCTTTCATTGATATTATATCTTTGGGATTGTTTTTATTTTTATTATCTGCTTTCTCTTTTTTTGCAGCTTGTCAGTAATGCGATTCAATTCTTGGCGTCAGTCTGTGAGCGACCTCACTACAAAGATATATTCAAAGCTCAAGACACTTTACAAAGCATCTGCCAAAATGTTATTGTCCCCAACATGATGTTTCGAGACGCAGATGAGGAACTCTTTGAAGACAACCCTGATGAATACATCAGGAAAGATATCGAAGGCTCAGATATTGACACAAGAAGAAGATCAGCTTGTGATCTGGTCAGAGGACTGTGTAAATTTTACGAACAAGAAGTCACCAATATATTTTCTGCTTATGTTAACCAACTTCTGTCGCAATATCAATCGAATCCACAAGCCAACTGGAAAGCAAAGGATGCTTGCATATACATTGTGACTTCACTAGCCACCAAAAAATCGACAGCAAAGCATGGCACAACTGAGACAAATCAGCTCGTTAATTTAGAGGACTTTTATAACAAACAAATTGAACCGGATTTGAGTGCTTCGAACATAGATGAATACCCAGTGCTCAAAGCAGATGCTATAAAATATGTCATCACTTTTCGTAGTGTGGTAAGTAAAACAATGTTTTCTATCTATGGTAATATAAAGGTGAGTGTTAATTTGAAACTGTTAAATCTTTTCCTGGAATCACTGTAAAACCCATGGATTTTATTAAATTGTAAGTAATGTAACACCTAGCTGAAATTACACCCGTATAATAAACCCGTCAACCATTTTTATGTTGTACATATTTTATATACCAAGGCGTCATGCAGTTCTACGCCTTAGATCGTAATATTAGTCAGTAAACGTCCAGACGTATCTTTTGAATGAAAATTTGACTTATTCGTTTCCATAGTTACCAAGAGAGCTGTTACTCAAATCGCTTGGATTTATGGTCAATTTATTGAAAACCAAAATGAACGTCGTACATTCGTATGCTGCAAATGCTATCGAAAGACTGCTCATGGTTCGTGCAGCCAATGGTGCCAACACGTAAGGATTTAGTCGCTTACTTTTATTGTTTAAAGAGTTTGGCGCCGTATAAATAGTACATCTAAAAAAAGTGGCACATTTCAAATCGCGATGCATCACATGCATGTTAAAAACCATAAATATAAACAACTATCTTCAACAGTAATTAAAAGATTGAAAGTTGATTTTGGATATGTCGAAGACATTCTACTGTCTTTGTAAACAAAAAGATCGCAAAGTCGTTTTCGAATTAATTGCCAATTTTTAATGTTTTCATCTAAAAATAAAAAACTTCCATTTCTTTCAAGAATAAAAACATTTTCAAAGTATTATTGAGATGTCACATTTGTTTTTTGTTATGATCCAATACTTCTCCGTACGGATGTTTGTGCCAGTGTTTAGCACATATTTTTGCTGACATAAGCGCGCGACTAAAAATGAATTGGTTATATTAAGCTCCATAGCCTTTAAAACTTCTTGTTTTAACTTCTTTGGGCTATTATGAAACAGCTTTACCGATGCTTTGTTTTCATGGGAATATTTCGTTGTTCAGGCTTCTTCTGGATTCATTTGTCCAAATCCTTCACCATTTCTTCAGAGAAATTCTTCTACTACTGTTCAGACCTTTTTCGCATTTTCTTAGGATCACTCCAAATGATGTGCTACCAATCAATAAAGAACTCTTTCTCAACCTCTTCAATGCTTTATCATTTCCTGGATCTAATGAAAACGAGTATATCATGAAAGGTCTGTATGAAATAAATTTTAAAAACACTATATATCTAAAAAGTTTTATACCAGGCTAAGATAGCTAAAATAGATCAATCGTAAAAATCGTAAAAAAAGTCACAGGTAAATAGGAAAATTTAATGTCTGAGAGACCGAAAAGGATAAAAAGGCGACGAGTTGCGTTCCTAAAAGCTTAGAAATGTTGTTTTTAATTTTAGATTTTATCGTTTTAACTTCAAAATAAAAAGGGGAACAATCCTCAGATTAATCTACAGCTGAATAATAGTTTTAACATTCATTTTATCACTGCAAAAAAATTATCCTAGTTCAAATCCCAGATATTCTGTCAATAATCTTTTGAATTTTAAATATTTTTTAAACCTTTTTTAGCCATTATGCGGGTATGTACAACCTTGCAAGACAGCATAGCACCTTACATCAAAGATATTATCACAAGCCTCTCACAAATACTGACCGAAGTTAGCAAGGTAATAAAATACATTTTTTGCCAATCATCCAAAAATCGAGCACGCAGGCAAGCTAGGCTAGTACCGTATTACTTCGAATAAACGGCCCCTTTCTTTTAAACGCACACCTTTCTTAGAAAATATTTAATAAACGCCCCTCCCCCTCAAGCAAACGCCCCCTTAAAAGAACGCCCCTTCCCTAAAGGCGGCGTCTATTCGAAACAAAAGGCTGATTCGAGCTCTGATTTTCTACCTTTAAAACTCGATATACACTATATCCCAAAAGCGATTCGTGAAATAATTTATCAATAGCCGTCCTTAAGGTATTAAAGTTGTAACAAGTTCAATAAAATGAAGCACTTTGGCGTCGTATTTACTCAGAGTACCAATCACTGTAACGTCTGAATGTTGAAATTCAACTTTAACCATCGATTTATAAAGCAAATCAATAAATCCTTTGCATTCGGGTCTGTTCATGTCAATGATCAATGAATCGGATCCAACCATACATTCTGGAATGACTGGCGGGAGATTTAAATGTTTCGCGAGAAAAGTAAGTTTCTGTATATAAAACTGTATATCGCCATGAATTTCCACGGTAGAAAATGGACATTCTACTTTAACTTCCGAATCATATAGTATAGCAATGAATCCTTTGCATTCGGGTTTGTTCATGTCAATGATCAATGAATCGGATCCAATCATACATTCTGGAATGACTGGCGTGAGGTTTAAATGTTTCATGAGAAAAATAACTTGCTCTTCATACCCTAATATATTGCTATGAATTTCCACGGTAAAAAATGGGCATTCTACTTTAACTTTTGAATCGTAAAGAAAATCGATCCACCATCTACATTCTGGTTTGTACACGTTAACAATCAATGAATCGGATCCAATCATGCATTCTGGAATACTTGGCGTGAGATTCAAATTTTTAATAAGAAAGACAATTTCCAATTCATGCCCTTGTATATAGCTTCGAATTTCCACGGTAGAATATGGGCATTCTACTTTTACTTTCGAATGATAAAGAAAATCAATAAATCCATTGCATTCGGGCTTGCTCGTGTCAATGATCAATGAATCGGATCCCATCATACAATCTGGAATGACTGGCGTGAGATTTAAATGTTTGATGAGAAAAGTAACTGTCTCGTCATATCTTTGTAAATAGCTATGAATTTCCACCGTAGAAAATGGACTTTCTACTTTAAACTTCGACCCAAATACAAAATCAATGAATCTTTTGTATTCGGGATTGTACACGTCAAGGATCAATGAATCAAGTCCAATCATGCATTCTGGAATGGCTAGCGTGAGATTTAAATGTTCCATGAGAAAGGTAAATTTCCATTCATACTTCTGTAAATCGCTTCGAATTTCTATGGTAGAATATGGGCATTCTACTTTTACTTTGGAATCATAAAGAAAGTCAATGAATCCTTTGCATTCGGGTTTGCTCGTGTCAATTATCAATGAGTTATATCCAACCATACATTCTGGGATTCTCACTTTAAGATTTAAATGTTCGATAAGGAATATTGCATTCCTCAAATCGATTCTGTTAATGTCAAAAGTTTTGAATTTGACAGTGGAGAATGGACATTCGAACTTTAGTCTAGCCTCATAAAAAAGCGTCATGAACTGTTGGCATTCTGGAATTGAAGGATCAATTATTAGACTGTCAAGACCAAGCATGCAATTTGGAATTTCAAGGGAGTTCATTGATAGGTATCGGCGAAATGCCCAGGCTCTGTATGGCTGTGTAAATCTTTTGAACAATTTTGATTTAATTGTATGTAGTTGTGAAAGGCGAGTAAAAAACTGGCTATGAAGTTCGTTTTCTTTGAGCAGACGGTTAATTCCGAAAATCACAGGAGCACAGCTGATGAGTTCACGATTGGTTAAATATGGCGATATTCCCTTTGTAACACACAAATAAAGTCCTGTCAGGAATTCCTGGAGCACCAAGTGTTTATACTGGTAAATGGGTTTTCCTATCTTGACACGACTATACTTCACAATCAGACCTGTTTGCTCCAAATGGACCGGACAATTCAATTTTCGAATGTCTTTTTCACTAAATAACACCTTGTTACGCATATAAGTCTTCACCGAAAGAGTCATCAAGGAATAGATACACTCGATGACATTATCATCATCCAGCATTTCAGTCAAAGTGTTATATGATCCTGATTTAACGCCTTGCAAATGCTTTCTCAAAAACACGAGACATGCATACATGTAAAGTTCGGTACAAGTGTTTAATGGTTT
>JAUJPO010031563.1:0-18971 GCA_032270745.1 Tiaropsis multicirrata | reverse complement strand
AGGTCGGATGAACCTAGTCGTTGTATTCAGCGAACGTAGTGAGCGTGTTGCAAGCGGAGCTGCAGTGAAATACAACGACTAGTTACTAGTCTACTAGTTTTACTGTTTGAAATTCAAAGCTAGGGCTACAAACAGCCGGCTTTTCAGGATGTTTCCGTATAAAAGATTGCGTAATGAATATCATGAAGCAAAGCCTTATGAGTAAACGCGACACTGACTTTTTCATAAAAAAAACAAAGACCCCAAAAAGGCCGCACAAAGTCTTTGCACTCTTTTTGACGTCATAAACAATAAAATATACGCAGCAAATTACCGTTTTATTGGGGACTGGAAGCCCGTCTACTTCAAATCTTAACTCTATTGGGAAGTAGGCGGGTCTCATTGATTTGTTTTTCTTTAAGATCTTGAAGAAATGCATAAATTATACTCTATATCAAGCGTTTTAATTGGCTCAATTCTGTAACTTTCATTTTGGTCCGTAAAGTCAAATTGCTCAAAATTACCATATTATTTTTTTCTCATGTGAGCTTTGTGAAAGAAGAAAAAAGTAGCACGGGTCCAGACTAGTCTCTGAGCAGATAGAACTGATCAAAATGAAACTCAGACCCATCATAAATAGCAATTGTGCGGAAAAGAAACAAACTTCAATATATACAGTACCACCAGTAGTCTGGACCCATACTAATTTTTACCCATTTCACTAAGCTCACATGAGAAAAAATAGTATGGTAAAATTTGGCAGTTTGAATTCCGCACCAAAATTACAGTTGAGAAATTAAACCAATCAAATCGCACGTTTTTCAACTCACACATAAAAAACATTAGAGATTTCAAACTGTCAATCAGAACATTTCTTCAAGATCTTGAAGAAAATCAATCCAATGTGACCCATCTACTTTCGAGTCGGGTAAGGATCGGATGTAGACGGGATCCCATCTATACCACCAGCTGAAAAGTATGACTCGTTCCTATCTTCTGTGACGTTATGTTTCGACAACATTTCGGTTATAGATAAGTAAAACAGACACAAAATAATCCACCAAAGCGAATGTTTCAAAGATTGCTCTTGATTTGTACCTTGGGAATCCAACTCATCTTTTAGAATTGTGCTGATGCTTTGTCAGTGTTTTCTTAATAGACCTTTTCATAAATTACGTCACGAGAAACGACTGCCTCGCTTTGAATTGAGCGCTATGGTAACCGAATCCCAAGAGGGCTTATCAAATCTTGACTTTATGATATGATAGATGTGTCATTTTGAATCTCGTGAGACATAATAACCTTGGTAATTGTATGAAAACAATGTAGTCGTTGCTCGTGATGTAACTCATGAAAAGGTCTATTCACAAAAGAGTGCTTTGCAATAAAGTTTGGAGAAGAGAAAAATGGTCCGAGTAAAGGAAACACAAATACTTAGGAAATGACTAATGGTTTGATAGCAACAGGCAAACTTTATTATCAAGCTGGGTCCGGACGTTTTCTTGAAAAGTCCAAAAGGCTTTAATCAAATAAAAATCGCATAGACAATGTAGTGAATGAAATACTGAAACAAAAACATACCTCAAGGAAAGGGTCCATCTTCAACAAAAGAATCCGTTAACCAAAATTTCAATATTTTAGGTTCCCGAATTCCGCAACTCAAGTCTTCTTGTTAACCTGAACAATTAAAACAATTAAAATACAATGGTTCACAATCACAATCTAGAAGGGGACATAAGCTCCAATCTCTTTCGTATACCTGTTTCAAATGAAATATGCGATGCATAATTGATCTCACTTATACTTAATTTTTAGATATTTATTTTAAAGTCTCTAGGGGTGATCTGTGCACCTGAGGGAGGACTCCAGGCATCAGGTGGGAGGGCGAGTCGACGATGCCCACATAACATAAATGAGCGGTAAAGCTTTCTTTCCGTTCCTAGATTGTTATCTGCGCTAAAAGTGATAAGGCCTAATTAACATTTTTCTCTTAAGAATAGGATATATCTCCTTTAGTCGCAAGGACAAAAAAAAGGAAATTTCAAATGGTGCACACTGTACCTAACAAGGTAAATTAACTGCGAAAAGACCTGTCATAATGGTTTGGAGCATGATAGGATTGGTAGTGAACCACTTAAAATTTAACTAACTAACTACCCTAAAAATCTCGGCCTTAACCTAAGCATCTAAGGCTATGCGCCTTCAATTGATTCAGGTGTGGTTTGAATAACCTTGTGTGTGTGGAAAGTGTTTTCTTTTCAGCAGCAATAGTGTTATGCCGTCAATAACGATGCGTGGGTTTGTCACCCACTCACTATCAACCCAATGTAGTTAAGTTGTGTTGGTGCGAAAAGCATAGCCTAATAAAGCCGGAGTGTAGCTTTTCTTTTTAAATTTTTGCGTGCAAGATATTTATGAGTTAGAAATTTCTGTTCTTTTTTTCTGCTTTATTTAAAATCATTTTCATCGTACAGGAAACGTAATTCCACAACCAGGAGGGGTATGTACATCGAGGTTTCTTATAAAGCAAATTGTTATGTTAATTAAAAACGAGGTAACAAATTAGAATCCTTCGAATTTTTCGACCAATTAATTACTCACCATGGTGAATTTTCTCACAAAATATTGTAAAGGAGACACCGTGATGGAGTGTTTTATTACCCTCAGTTAGGAGTGACTGATAAGGATTTAAATCTCCGTTGCAGATGATAGTTGTCATGGACATATACAATAACCATCGACTCATAACACACGGTACCCGCCGATCCGTGTCAGGACAACTTGTATTGTGACTCATCCATTCAAGGTTTGAACATAGTATTTTCCACGGAAAAGTCCCGAAAGGCCGGATGTTGGCCACAGAAATTCGAAACTGTTGACAAGCTGCTCAATTTAAGGATGTTTCCGTATAAAAGATTACGTCATGGAAAACATGAATTCGTTGTTAGCTACCAGTGCGAGTGGCGGACACACGGATTCCTTTACATGGAAAGTCAAAATTCCCCGTCAAAATATTTGAGTACCCTTTGTATTCACCTCTGGCACAGCTACTGGGTACTGATTAGATAGTAAGCTGGTTACAATTTCTTTGTTTTATTGATATTTGTTCAATATATTAAATATCTTGTCAAAAATTTCTATATTCACTGTTCTATTTACAAAATGCAGTTCTAAAAAATCCAATCAATCATTTTTTTGGTAGTAGGTATGCTTTCCTATCCACCATTGAAAGTGTTATTTTGAGGGAAGAATTTTTCGCGGAAACACAGATAAATCAATTTCCTAATTTTGACTTTTTAAAAGTAAAAATGGCCCATAAATCTTACCACGTAACCTCTTAAATCACGAAAATAAAATTCTTTAAAAAAAGTATCAGTAATAGAAATCTTCTCGTTGCTCCAAAAGTGTTCCTAAATCCTCAATCATGAATACTGCAGCCTCATGCCATTATCTCTACAACATTTTTGCACATAAAAACAGTCTTTTTTAGTTTCCAATTTTTACCTTTCCAATTTCGGAAAAATCATGTGACCAGATCAAAATTGTTGTAATCTATCTAAAATCTTGAGAATAGAAATTCCCATTCATGCCTAAAGTCTTTTGTTGATGCTCAAAGTTTCAGGACTTTGATACCAACGGTTTGCTGTATTCCACCGAGTTCTCGACTGTAGAAGCTGGCAATCAAACTCTTTTTCTTGCTCTTCTCAACAATGTTCTAAAAAAGTGAAATATGTAAAATCATTCTTACTAAAAAGAGCAGCGTGGGGTACAGATAGTTCTCATACTTTACCGGACAAAAAAAATGTTGGACAAAAGTGACGACATTTTTTGGAGAAAACTTTGTCCGACGAATAATTTATTCCGACGAAAAATTAGTCCGACATTGTTTTGTCCGATAAGGTAGGTTCTGTCGGAGTGTAAAATACTCTCCGTCAAAATATCTGAGTAGCTTTCTGTATTCGTCTCTGAACAGTATTAAACCATGTTTGAAAAAATTAAACACTATCGTTTTTGGGCATGATAAAAATCTTAAATAGTTATCTGGTAATAGAGGCTCCCCATTCCCGCAAAAATATGCGTTCACATATAGTCTTTTTTACAATTTCACGCAATCTCCTTGCGTAATCTTACTTGAATTTTCTGGGATTACACTTAGCACAACGTAAGTGTGCTGTGAGGTTCACTGTGAATTGTGAATTTTATGAACGTAAAATAATCGCTTACATCTGGTGTAATTTCCACAATTTTCTTAAAAGTGCTTCCCTCTTTGACGTCACTAAAAAACAAGAAAATAAATATGTTTTTCAAGATAAGAGCAAAGGAAAAAATATTTTAAAATCCTCTGGGCTAAGGATATCCAAGTTCTCCCAGAGAATTCAATCAAAGAAAGAAGGAACGAAGGAATGTATCGAAAGGGCAGTTAACTAAAGCTTAGCGCTATTATTGTCGACTATAGCTCAGTCTTACGTGTTTGTCAAAGCTCCTCAATTGAGGACTGAGTGAGAATCGAACTCGGACCTCTTGCACGGAAGGTGAGAACGATAGCCACTACACTACTACGCCTCAGCTGTTAGGTTAGATTTACTTACCTAACTTCTTCCACATGTCGATCTTCGATGACACTTCCATCTAATTTGACTTCGCATTCTGTTAATATTTTCGATAATGGATTTGTTATGGATAGCTCACACTGCATTGGTTGTCCAGCCTGAAATGAAAAGAAATCGTAAAACTCTGATCACCGCATTCCTATCTTTCACTTAAATTTCATGGGTGATTAAATCAGATACGCAAAGCAGTGGATCTCAGTACTGTGGAGATACATGTACAGACACCCAAGAATACATTCAACAATTATTGGTGAACTGAGAACTTAATGATCTAAATAATGCTCAGTTCCTCTAGCATATTCTAAAGTTAAAAATGGGGTTGACCACCTTGTTCTACTTTTTTTCACGCGACTTGTAACGTCATATTTAACCAATTAAATGGCTTCATTTATCTATAAGCCAATGGTGGTCTAGTATTACGTCATTTTATCAAAAAAGGTCTAGTGGCTTTAAATGAATGCTGTTTGCAAAAGTCTTTTTAAAACAAGACTCAAAATGATCAAATTTTGAAAAACAATTCTGGCAAAATAAATCCAGTCTTAGTCTTACCTTAACGCTCGGAGTTAGAATTTTAAGCATCAGCTCAGGTTTGTCAATATTGACCAGGTGGCTAGCAACGACCAATTGTTTAGTTACATCTACGGTAACCGTTGCCGTGATACGGAATAACGTTTCTTCTGAGATGTAGTCTTCCACATCCTTGGTATTCACTTCAATAAAATTGCTGTGTTCTGCGAAAGAGAAACAATGGATCTTCTAAAGATATCCTATCTTGGTTATTCGGCAGACAAAAGAATTAGTTTCAACGATGTTTCAACCTCTTTTCAACGTAAAAACATTTGGATCTGCTACAATTTATTTTCTCAAATTGGGTCTAATCTAGACTTGCTTATCCAGTAGACACTTGCTTCAACCTCTTTTCATCTTTAAGTCATTGTAAAGACATTGAAACAACGCAGAAACGACATTGTAAAGAAGTTGAAGCAAAGTTGAAAAAACATCTTGAGCCTGCTGTGGGTAGCCGAATACACCACCATAAGGGTGGAAAAGTGTTTACAGTTAATTCAATTATGATTTTATAGGAAATTTTGTCTTGATTTTTAAAATGTCCTCACTTTCGTTTCCTTTGACTGTGATTTTATGTTTATCCTTCTTGACGTCTTTGATAACAACGCCGTCATAACGTACGACGAAGACACGCCAAAACAACGTCATTGTACGTAGCTCGCCACACGTGTTCTCAATTTTGATTTCTCCCGTCAAATCGCGTCCCGGCTTGAATGAATCTTGCTCTGTTGAAATTTCGACTGTGATTTCTGCAAAAAAATAGTTGGAAGGTTTTACGGTAGCATCAGACCAGAGTTTTTCTCAAATTTTCAAAAGGGAGGGATTTTCAATTTTCGTGTTTTTGCGACCCTAACTCTACCAGGGATTCCCGGAAAACAACACAGGTACCATGACCACCACATCCCAATACCCTTTTATTTTAACCCCCCCCCCCCCTGATCGAAAAGTATCGGAGTGATTCATGTGATGTCATCAAAAACCGAATTAAAAAAAGTGAAACAGTACAATCAGAGATTGATTATTTTCCAGCAGGCACGAAACGTTGTTTTAGAGTCGAAATAACGTTATTCTAACGACAGGGCGTTATTTGGACGTTGAAAGAACGTTAAAAAAACGGCATATGTCTGATGGGTAAGACCATCGATTTCTAGCCTTCATGAACACGTTTGATGGCGGTTGTTCTAACGACAGAGCGTTGTTTGGACGTTGAAATACCGTTGTTTACCTTTAGTAAACAGGTTTGATGGCGGTTGTTTTAACGTTGTTCTAACGACAAAGCGTTGTTTAAACGTTGAAATACCGTTGTTTACCTTTAGTAAACAGGTTTGATGGCGGTTGTTTTAACGACATAGCGTTATTTTGACGTCGAAATACCGTTGTTTACCTTTAGGAACAGCTTTGACAGCGAAGTTTCTAGCTTTGAGCAAAGCATTTTTGACAGAAGCTCTTTCCAACATTGTTCCTTCAACAAACTTGTACTCGTCAGTGACGTCATCGACTTTGTCTTCACCTACTGCTTTTGTTGCAACTTTTTCACCTGAAAGTATTAAATAGAATGTACCTTTACATATAGTAGTAGCAAAAACATATCTACGGAGGAGTACTGGATCATAACAAAAAAGCATTACCATTATCAACTTTTTCACCCGAGAGCATTTAGTAAAAAAAATTAGTAATGTCAAAATCTTAAAATATTTATTTGTACAGGGCCCACACTAACTACCCGGGGACAAAGGGTCCATAATCTTTTTCAAATATAGCCAAAAACCCTGGGTAACAGATTATCCAACTCCTCTATCTTCTTGAAAACGGTCTGTTTGCATATTATAGCAATAGCTTACATCAACCTTGAAGAAAGACACAGCATCTTTAAAAGTTTGCAGCGCCCTTTTGTCTGAGATTCTAGAGATTGTTTGTCGGAATGTTTACCCGCAACAGACACACAACATTATTTCAACATTATTTCAACATCCAAATAACGTTCTAATGCTAGACAACGTTGTTTGGACGTTAAAGTGAAGAACGTTCCGTGTCTGCTGGGTACGGAAACTCACCGATCGAAGTACGATTTCTGTAAACTGGATCAAATTCCCCTTCATCGTTCTGCTGCCAATAAATCGTATCTGCGTTGACTTCAGCAAACACAAAACCAGTATCATAATTCAAATGAATTTCCCCTTCCTTGATTGCTTGCAATGAGCAAGGCCCCATTTGGTAAAGCCCTAGAATTAGAAAAGAAAAACGTGTGCTGCAAAACAATGTTTTATTTGTTTACGAATTAGTTAGGCTTCGTAGCTTTTTTTTATCGAGTCTTCTAATTGCGCATATATGTAGAGATTTTTTAATTGAGAAAAACATATATAAAAACATCGTGATTCTTTGTATAATTTTCTCTCCTAAAATCTGATAACTTTGAGAGAATGAAAAAAGGTTTTTACCCATGCTCCGTTCTTGAGGTGTGGAGTCAACCGCCTGCCACCCTCCATAGCCAGGTGGGAGGTCTGGGCGTGCCATCCAAACGTCATTCCATACATGGAAATTCCTAAAAATAAATGTGCATCCAATCAATATTAAAACAAGATCTAAGTGATACAAAGCCATGCTATAACATAACCAAGCAGTCAGTTGTTATGACAGTTAGCGAAATGTTAAATTTCCACACAAGTATGTCTGACAAGTACTAGGAAGTCCTTATACCTGAAAAATATTTCAATGTAAAAACGGTTCTATTGCATATGCAAGATCCATTTATAGGCCCTTGTGCTTCGCCTAAAACTGTAAATTATTTATAATAATTGGCAGTGTCTGACATATTGGAGCCGTCACTTTCAAAATTTCCTTACCAAACGGAGTCAGACGATTTATCATCGAGAGGTTCACCTTCGACATCAAAATACACATCATTAGAGCAATTGCCATCAGAATCGTGGGCTGAACTATAATTGGTCACCGGTCGGCATGGAATACCAATGGCTCTGAATACTGAGATACAAGAGTAAAAATGTTTTCCACTTTTTATCCAATCAAATTTGTCTCTCCAAAAAATATAAGGTTAGAAAAAACATCAAGTGGGCGAACTTGGTATCAAACACTTTTCTTTAATTCGAGACCATGTCTTTTTTTAGTACAAAGTCTCTAAAAATCGCTTCAATAATTTTCTTTCTCGATGCTCCGTTTTCCAAACTTGTTTAAGAGACCTTGCTACGGAAAACTTGAGTGGTTTTATGCATTTCTTACCTGATGTTAGCATAGCACTGAAGACCCAGCATTGACCGTATTTGACGGAACAACTCTTCTGCCGGTAATGTTGCAGAATATCCGGTGTGCTGCTCCATGATGTCGGTGCTTTACCGTCGTCATAGTCGCCGTCCCAGCGCCCTGAAAGCAGCCCTGTGTTATCACAGCTATTGCCCTAAAATATAGTATAGAATAATGAGAGGGATAATATATGGATAACATGGAGTCTTTACAGCATATATTTGCATCATTGGTTATTTTCATCGCCTATCTTTACCAATATCTTTCAGAAGTTGTTGTTTAAATAATCGCTAGTTTTGGATCCAGGATGTTGTGTTTTACAGACGAAAAGGGTTACCATATCAGACAAAAATTTAATCGGACAAAATTCTTTTTAAAAAGGTACTATACTATATGCCGTAATATATAGCTTGTGATCTTGTTAAACTTTACTCTGTACAGTCAATCTGAACAAGATATGTCATCACTTACCTTGGAAGATAGGAACCTGGCGATCATAGCAGCAGAAGTTCTTTCTTTGCTTTTCATTTCATCCAACATGTTCAGTACGGTAAACAAACAGATTTCTTCGAACTGTTTGGAAAGAAAAGATACAAAATACAAAATTGGAGATATAAACAATTTCAACAGCATTCCTTACTACACTGGAAAAAGTAGCAAAAGAAAGGCTTTTTCTCATGACATACCTGAGGTTTATGCATAGTCGGAAAAAACCCCGGTCTGGAAGTCTTTTGTATTTGTTTTTTGTTTACACTTTGAACTTGCGTTTGCAAATTGTTTTGTTTGCTCCCTGTTTGGTCATGTGATAACAAAATAGACCAATCCCAAGAGAAGATATTAGTAAGGTGATCAATAAGTGAGCAGATTGACATTGACAAAGAAAAAGTTGACAAAAAGTTATATCAATACGCTTCCAGGCCAATGAGATTTGTACTGACTATGGTATTACCCTACTATACATGCTTACCTGTCCGAAATACCATTTCAACGGGACTGGACGATATCCAGTACCGCGATAAATTAAGCCACGTTGACGAAGAACATATTCTTTAATTTTGTCATCGTCGTCCATGTACACCTCGTCATCTAGAGAAAGAATGATAAAGAACGAACTAATGTCTCTACGCCTTGTCCCAGTAAGAATGGAACGTCATTTTGACGATTAAACGTAACAAAACATCCCATGGACATCAAAATCGGACCCTTACAGTGCAGTGCGAAATTTGCTGAAAAACCCACCCTTACAGTGCATTTTTCGGCCATTTCCCCCCAGTTTTAGCAAACGTTTTCTACATTTTCTCAAATTCCCTACCCTTACAGTACACCTAGGCGTGCCTTGTCTTTGCCAGAACATCGAAAGACTTACCCTTAAGGGCTGCATGTCTGGTAGGTCAATAACCTTAAGTGCGACCCGGGCCTTTTCACCATCGTTGACTTAAGTAGAGTACATTTATCTGCAAGAACTTGGCTTAAAACTCCTTCAGTGAGAAACTAAAGTTTTATCTTTTTTTCCCTTTTTTGCGCTTTTGATAGTAGAAGAAAAAGACATTGTAGACATCACAGCCAGCAGGCACGCCCGACCGTTGTTTTAACGTCACGCCCTAACAGCGTTTTTTCAACGTCGGAACGGCTCGGGTATGTTATGGCATGTTCAAAGAATTGGTAAAAACTACCATAACTTTTGCACACCACTAGCCGGTGAAAAATGCAAAAAAGAATAACTGATATATTGAAGTTTTTTCCACGGAGTGTTACCTAATTGTTTTCTGAACCAAAATTGAGTAATTTGCAACAAACAGAGTTTCTACCTTGTACGACATATACGGTACATTGGTTCAAACTTTGTAGACATACCTTTACACCACGGATTAAAGAGAATGCAACACTTCGAATCATGCAGATAAATAACTCCATCATCATTCTCAATGGTCAGACTAAAGCTTCCAACCAAAGCATCTGAAGGAATGAATACCTCCACGTTGACTTCCGTTTTGGTGAAGTCCAAAATCCGATATCCCCATTTATCTAAAATGCATTGAAATTAAATATACGTCAAAACACATTAAAAATTTGTAGACGGCTACAAATTCTTTATGATTATAACATTGACGATCATTTTGAACTTTTTGGAACGCAAAAGAAACAGGAATACATAAAGAGGTCAGTATTCTTAAAACAAGATAGGGCCGCTTTTTTTGGCACACCCAGTACGACAATACTCCTCGGTTACCTGAATCTGTCTCAATGGCGAATACAGAATGTACCCAAAATGTAATCCTTAAATGGAAATTAACACTCTCCGTGGTGAGATTCTCTCTGTTGACGGAGAGTGTTGATTTTTGCTTATATTCCTTAAATGGAAGTTAACACTCTCCGTCAAATGTCTTCAGTACCTTCTGCATCCGCCACTGACCTTTTGAAACTGAAAATTTGAAACTTTGTTGGACTTTTAAACAATAGTCCTTTTCATGAATTACGCAACAAACTCTACTCAATTTGCCTCGTTTCAAACACATTACTATGGTGATTAATTCTTAACGGATTCCAATGAAAGTAAAACCTTTTCATATAAGTATCACAAAAATTGATATGAGAATTGATTACCTTTTTGAGACAAGAGGTGTTTGTGACGTTGAATTTATGAAAAGGTCTATCTGACCTACCTTGTTGTTTTCGTTGCGTGAATTCTTTTCCCGTGCATTCCTCGATAGTGACCAGGGTACGATTAATGGACCTCGCATTCTTTCCGGTCTTCAGAACAAAATGGAAATCATCTGTTCCACCCGTGTATTTTCGGGCTAGTTTGACATTCATCTTAAAGGTCTGTCCACGGCGAACTAATATCGCGTCCTCCTCAATCAACTTAAACTTATCGGTATGATGGTCGACGGTCGTCTCTGGGAATTCTTCAAGTGTTACGATAGGGATTCCTATAAAAACAAAAATTCAGTTTTTTTCAGTCTTTCAGTTTTTGTTTGGGCATAAAAAATTCACCAGTCTGGTAGTGTATTGATAAAACTTTCAAAATCTCTTCATTTAGCGTTAGTATGCAAAAGTAATAAACCTATATTTTACCATCTAGCTCAAGTGTTTTAGTCAGTCCACTATTGTCGGCAGAATTTTCTTTAAACAGCCAATCATAGAGCGGAAAGACTGATCGCTTCAATGAACCATCGTCTATCTTCTCTCGGAGAATGATCTAAAGTGAAATGTCCAAATAAAGGCAAAAATGTATTGAAAATGATCAAATACTGCCTAAAATTCTTGAATTACTGCATTACCAACCTAATGTATACTCTATACTTAGAGTATAATTTTGGACCGCTCGGGTGTAGCACGTGAAAAGTATTTTACGGAATTCAAACTCTTTTAGGAAACGAACTTTTTTGAATTTTCCGTAGATGTCGAGTCTGGTACCAAAATAATATATCGACTTTATATTTCTAACCATTTTAAACTTCCTGACATCAGCAAATCATGATCGTTAACTTAATCTCCTCGGATTACAATTCAGTGTAGTATTCCCTCAACTCACATACCTGATTAAGAAACCATCCAGGAAAGATACCGGTATTATCATGGCAAACTTCAACCCGATACAATACACCAACATCACGTGCTCGAATCTCAAATTCATCAACTCTGAAAACGGAAGAGATGATGATTTATTTCACATTCCACTATCTTTCCGAAGAAGGATTGATGATTGTATCAAGGGTTAAATTGATAATTGACAATTGTATCAAAAGAACTGCAAGAAGCTGTTTGGTTCAATAGATTTTCTGACCCCTTCAATTGAGAATCGTCTAAAACGGCTTCCTTCCAGTTTTTTATTTTCTATTGAATTAAACTTCAAAACCTGGAGACCTTCTGAGATTCTCCAAAATTGAAACCACAAGCGAAGATAAACTGACATTATCACAGGAGATATCGTGGAAGGCGGAAGGGCGCACTCGCAAGTCGCTTTGGACTTTATAAATTCGAGTGAGTAGGAGTCAAGGGTCATAAGTTGGAGGTAACTGAGTTTAGATTATTCATGTGATATACTTTTCAACCAATAAGATTTAAGTATTGCGAGTTGAAAAAAAACACTATGGTTTAACTCAATAAAAGATTTCGTTTAGTGATTACACATAATTAATCTTTAGTAAGTGTTCTGTTTTCCCCCAACTGTGACGTCATGCCGTGGCAAAGAATAGTTGAACCAAAAGATATTTACTTACTGCCCTCTTTCAAAAGGAGATCTTTTGTTCGAGTTGCTGAGTGGAACTTTGGCAGATTGTCCTTTCGAGCCGAAAAGAGTTATGAAAACGTGTGCGTCGGTGCCGGCATATTTGATATCACCAGTATGAACGATCACGTGATAGGATTTCTCACCTGAAAATTGACAGAAAGATTTTGTTGAATTATTTACACCTATTACTTCTTACAAGAATCTATTTTGGATTTTTGAAAATTTGTGCGGCCGGTAAGTAGAGTTGATGGTTTTTGATTATCTAGTAATTACAAATAGAGTCTACAAAGAACTGCTTTTCATGGAAAACTTGAGGGTTTATATCAAATTGAAACCGAATAATTTTCCGATAACCCAGCGCAGACGCAGAACGTTATTTGGACGTTGAAACAAAGTTGAAAAAGCGTTCTGTGCCCACTGGAAAGGTACTTACGAATGTCACTTCCCCTAACAGTAACACGAACGCTGTCGCCGACTCGGTAACTGGCAAATCCTGCGACGCCGTCAACACCACCACTGTTGTTATTTCGTCCGCTCGCTAAACATGAAAAAATGTAGTGTAAAAATTAGGGTTTATTTTGATAATCTATGGTTTAAGGTGAATCCTTATGACTTAGGAGTGTCTAACCAGCTGACTCAAGACGCTTTTTCAAAGTTTTTTCAAGATTATAACACTGTCTGCTAGTTATTCACTCATAACTCATAAGGATTCACCTTGAACCATAGACTACCATGAGGGTAGTTGATAACTATAACAGACAGTTACAAATAACTGGTATGATTATTGGTCCTATCTTAAAATAAACTAATAAATTTATGAAATAAGTGTCCTTTTCAAAATAATTGGCTACTTAGTATTTTTAGATGAAGCTTGCACAAACCGACTTAAAAAAATATTTTCAAATACTTGATCAGAATGCAGTAGGCAGTGCTGATGCGTTCCTCTAAGGGCGAACTGTAAATGCTACTCTGTCACTCATATGTATCTCTTGGACAGACAATATTTGTTTTTTATTCAGGGTCTTGTACTGTTCCGAACGCTTCTCTCCATTAAAAAGAAATATTGGAAAGTTACAGTAATGAGTTTTCATTTCTTTTTCCGTGGTACTTACCCGACATATTTTTAAAACTTTCCACAGTTAGCGATATCGATAAAAGCGTTTTCTTCTCGTTTTCACGATATCCGATTTTTAGTTTTAAACAAGAACAAAACGAATCACAGAATCAAAAATAAAAACTGATTGAAATAAAGTTAGCTTTTTGTTTTTTTACGATTTCGCCTTCCTAATCAATAATTAAACAATCAAGATATTTTTAAGCATTCTTTTGGCATTGGTTTGAAATGCCAAATCAGAATTGAAAACCTGATGTGAATCAGAGCAGCTGTACTCCTGTAATCAATGAAATACATGAATAATTTATTTCAACTGCATATTTACGTTTACTATTCATTCAATATCTGCTGCGAGCTGTTCTATTGATCTGACCGACCAAAATATGAAATGCAATGTATGCAAAGCTAGTTCACCAGTGAAAATATTGCCATGAATAGTTAATCGAGTGAAAAAAGATGTTACTTTTGTAAAAGCAAGTATTCTATTTTTGTATTAGACTTTCAAAAGGATTCTTGAAGATTATGTTATAGCTGAAGAAGAGAAGATGAGAAAGGCATATTACATTTTGTTGTTATGTATTGCCATATTGTCTTTTTACTTCATCTTTGAATTTTGGAATCAAAACTTGTACGACGAACGAAAAATTATATTACATATTACATCCCAATCCAAAGAGGCCACTCACAAAACTGGAGAACAAACATTCCTTCATAAGAAGACATTATCTGCTAAATCTGAAGCAAGATGAATTGGTTGCTCATGGTAAACCACTTGTTACGGACATTCAAAAACAGACGAATTTGAATGAGAAAGAGGATACTTTATTTCAAAACAATATGCATTCTTTAAAAGAGATAATTACAGATATGATTGCACAACAGCAGATCTTGACAGCTAAGAAAAAGTTTTCATATGCAAACCAGAGCATAGGGTTCCAAGACCCAACTCGTCGCAATGACAAAGCCTTCAATTCAACCAGTCAATCTTACAATAACAAAACGACCAAGATTTATAAAAAACGATTCAAAAATATTCTAGTCTACACAAGACATTTAATGTCAGAAATATGGCCACGGATGAAGGCTACAAGTGTTGTTAAGGAGATAGACGGTTCTCAATGTAGCGTTGACAGCTGTAGTTTGAGTTATAACAAGACACAACTTCTAAAAAGCGATGCGATATTATTTCATGAGCCGTTTTTGCCTCCAAGCGATATTCTTAGACGTTTACGAAGAGTTGTCCCTCAATCGCAAATTTGGATTTGGAACTTGCGAGAACCTCCTACTCATCTATTGAAAGAGATATCTCAGTACCAGGGCCTGTTCAATTGGACCTGCACATATAGTCCAGCATCTGAAGTGTATGATCCTATTTTCCATATAGTTCCATTGCCAAAAAGGACAGTTGCTGTCAAGCCGCAGCAAGA
Source organism: Tiaropsis multicirrata (assembly GCA_032270745.1). Lineage (NCBI taxonomy): Eukaryota > Metazoa > Cnidaria > Hydrozoa > Leptothecata > Tiaropsidae > Tiaropsis > Tiaropsis multicirrata. The sequence goes on along the minus strand of JAUJPO010031563.1, from coordinate 3,782 downwards.
TTTTTCAGAAGGCAGGACCAAAATGATTTTTGCAGCAATCAATAACTGTTTTGATGAAAGGATACTGATGATAAAGAAATTGAAGCAGCTGGTCTCATTCGATGTGTATGGATCTTGCGGTAGAAAGGTGGATGATGGTCACTTACCACCGTGTCCAAGGTATGTTGGGTCCGTTTGAAAAATTGTCGATTCCGTCGGACACTTAGTTAAAAGCTTGATTGATATACTCATAATCTTCTAATAATCTAGTTAGCCAAGAAACACTTCCCTCGCTTTGATAAACCGTTTGCAAAATCTTATCCGTTTTTACGATTTTATTAAAAATGCTCTCTCAGTAGAAAACATTTCCATTTTTCTAGGTTTACTAAAACTTGTACGAACGTCATGAGAGAATACCGCTTCTATTTTGCCATGGAAAATTCATACTGTGACCACTATATCACGGAGAAGTATTATCAAAATGGTCTACAAAGTGGTCTAATTCCAATAGTCCTCGGTGGTGCAAGTTACGGCGATAGCCGAGTGGCCTTGAACCACAGTTTCATTAATGTTGAAGACTTTGACAATCTGGAATCTTTGGTCGATTATCTCAAACATCTTGCAAGCAATAAAACAGCTTTTAACCAGTACTTCTGGTGGAAGGATCATTATAAAATTGAAAGACATTCTAAAGCATGTGCTGTATGTAAAAGGTTATGGCAATTTGATGATATGGTGGATGGATCATTGACAATGATGAATCAGAATATTACAACTACTGGAAAAGCTTTGAAAGGTTTTTGGGATTTAAAGAAAAGTTGTAAAACCTGGATGGCAGTAATCTCGAAATATATTTGAGAATATAGCTGTGTATATATTTGAAAAATAATCATTTTTCTTTGCTTTTCTCCTTCTCAACGTTTATTGAAATCTCGGAGGCAAGCCACTTACCAGACGTGCGGCCCTTAAGGGTAAGTTTTAGTAGAAATTCTTTGCTAAAATTCGGGAAAAATTACCGAAAAATGTAAGGGTCCGTTTTTCAGCAAATTTTGCACTGCACTGTAAGAGTCAAGTTTTTGCGATCAAGTGCTGCTCGGGGTTCACATAAATAAATACCATTTAGTTAAATATCTACTTTAGCGTAATATTACCTCATATTTAAACAGAATATGCTATTAATTCAAAGGATTTTGAGATTAAAATCGACAACACACTCTTGGTGTCTATGCCCAATGGGTACCATGGTTTTACCACTGGGGTGAGAGAATCTTTTTGAGGTTTTTTCCGTTAGGATACCCAGTTGGGTGGAGAGTCAGGGGTGTGTCATCAATCTGTAACAAAGATTCCCCTAAATGACACTTTACAATTCTTCAAGTTACGATACATCTTACATTTCTTGGGTACTCTCCATTAAAATCCATGAGAACATTCTGTATCCACCACTGAAAGTCTCTTCCTTACTAGCACTAGTTTAAGACGTAAATATTACTAACCATCAACAATAACCATTGTATTCTCACCAACCCTTGCAACTACTCCACTTTTACTGTTTGGTTCAGATACGCAAATACGCATGCGTAAATTATTCTTATTTGTCATTTTCTAAAAGATTCCTGATGTTTTGCTAGTGAATACTTTTCAGAAAATCACGAGTTTGTGATATCAATCCAGTGCATAAGTTCTAAATTACAATTTCGATCTTAATCATTTGATAATTTTTCTCACACATTAAAAGATCATGGAAGAAAAAAAAAATAGCCTTAAAATAGTCTTTTGTGAATATTTTTGCAATAAAAATAAATGGATGATGATAAAGAATGAACTATACGCATTCATCAGTATTGAATAAGATTCATCAAATGTTGTCAAAACAACCACTGCGATGGCATTGAAGCTACCGCGAAGATTTATTTATTGTTTTTTTTCCTTCGCACTTGTGTTGGGAAACAAACGATGAAATGAGCAGTGGACGGTAATAAAAGAATGAAAAAAATCAATATGAAATAAATCAAAATATATCCCGTGGACTGAGCCCCTCCTGTCCATTTAAGTTTGCGAAAGATATTTTACTTCTAACCGGCTGAATTAAATATCAAATATATATTCACAATAGCTTTTCTCAATTCGAGATATTTTGTCCCTCCTTCTGACTTCCCAAAAGTGGGATATTTATAAAGGCTTTTGATCCTATGTTTCTAGTTCCATGCAAATTGATTGCACTTAATTTAAGTCTTAACGCATCGAGCACATCACTTAAAAAAGATGACGAGCTCAAAAAGAGTTGCCAATAGACCTTTTCATAAAGTACATCAAGACCAACGACTGCCTCGTTTTCATACAATTACCAAGGTGATTATGTCTCACGAGACTCAAAATGACACATCTATCAACGGAGTCAAGCTCTCTTGGGATTCGGTTACCATAGTGCTCAATTGAAAACGAGGCAGTTGTTAGTCGTGACGTAATTTATGAAAAGGTCTATTGTTCAGTATTTTTCAAATAAAGTACCATTAAAACAAAACAAAACTGAAAAACAGAGGATAATAAGGAAAACAAACAAGCATTGACACCAAATCAAATTTAATTAATTATTATTGTTTTGATGCCGAATACATATACAAAACATTATCCCAAACAGTTAGTATTCAAGTAAATGCAAAAAAAACAAAAAAAAACGACACAAGCAAACAACCCGCTAAAAAGAAGACGTCCAATTGTTCCAAAACGCTTCCAAGGTCTTTCAAGTCTTTAAAAAATTCGAATGTTTTTGTTTTGCTTTGCATTGAAAGATTGAAAAATCCATGTTGAGGTGGGTTTAAGTTGCATTGAAAGTGAAAAGGAAGAAAAAAGCCACAAACCCTTGAGTAAGTAATTTTCTTTTTCGATGTTTACTTACCATTTTTCCATTGGAAATGAGTTTTTCAATTCACTATAAGTTTCCACACTTTCCAATTTGAGACCACGGCGTTCTTTAGTACAAAAGTCTCTAAATAAACGAGACTTTTTACTTGAATCATTTTTCCTCATCATTTTGTTGATCAGATTTGTATTGCAAAACACTCTTCTATATTGTGAATTTAGATATAACATTGTGACAAAGGTTGTTTTTCACTATAGACGTCTCGCGAAAATCGATCAGTCAAAACAAACAAATTTAATACTTCCCCATTACAGATTCCCAAAAAAAGTTGTTAAAGCGTGATAGCTGTTTGAGTTTCAAGATAACATTACAGCACTAGCGCAACATCTTATATTGGAAGTAAGTAAAGTAGCGAAAAGCAAAAGCATACCATGGTTTTTTTTTCACTGCATCAGCTAGATAAGTGGTTATCGTTAACGATTTTTTTCATCAATTTGTAAGTTGTAAGGGTTGTAAACAAATGGACACGTGATAACCACTACACTACGAAACCTAAAGGGTCATGCTTTGCTTCTAAACTTGGACAATCATACTTTGGTACATTTTAAGGTCGAAACAACGTCAATGCAGGGGTTCGAACTAGGACAATTACCTCTGTTAACTTTTGATGGAAATAATGGTTCCGCTCGGGTTTGAACCGAGGACCTTCTGCGTGTAAAGCAGACGTGATGACCACTACACTACGAAACCTGAACATGTCATTACGTCGTAAATTTAGTACGTCACCAGCGAGCATGACTTGGCTAATTACATAGTATTTCGTTACGTTAAGGTAAAGTTCAAGGTATGACCCCGACGTGAGTTGAACACGCAACCTTCTGATCTGGAGTCAGACGCGCTACCATTGCGCCACGGAGCCTGACCAGTCTTGAACCCTTGCTTT
>JAUJPO010031452.1:0-18973 GCA_032270745.1 Tiaropsis multicirrata | reverse complement strand
TCATGGGATTTTAGGGGCGAGTCAATCACGAGATATAGGTGTCCGAATTCCAGCACCAAAAAGGGACCAAATGATGATGTCATCGTCAAAGTTGACGAAAATCAATCAAGCCAAATTCAAAAGTACCAAAAGTGGTCAAGTTATGTCATAACAAAATTGACTGATGAAAAAAGTACCTGCTGCATGACAATGAAGTGTCATTTTGGTGTCTACGGTACTGGGTTACTTAGACCTAGTTCTCGGTACTTACCGGTTACCTCTCGTTACTTACTCGTTACTTCTCGTTACTTACCGGTTACTTCTCGTTACTTCTCATTACTCCTCGTTACTTCTTGTTACTTCTCGTTACTTTCTCGTTCCTGCTTTTAGTAACAACCCTTTCAAAACAATAAAAGCGCACGCGCTGAACTGCTAAATTTGAATTCAATCCGTGTTTACATGTTTTTTTCTGGACCGCTCTGTAATAGTCAGATCGGTTATTTATTTGTTCGATCTGAAAACTGAGGCGCTCTGAAATCTCAGAACTGTAGACCAATCTGATAAAAAATCTCATACAGGCGAACCGAACTAAACGGTCTCTTCATTTTCTTTATTTTTTTATGTTTCTAGATTTTTGATAATCCACCAATTGTTCTTGACACTGGGATGGCTGAAGTGAAGGTATACACTCAAAAATTTGTTCAAACAATAAAGAAATTTATTGCGGTTTTCACGAAATGTATCTTCCCATGTTATTCGCTAGAGTACTTTTAATAATTTGTGAAGCCAATAGTCTTTTTTGTTAACGATGACGACGGTATTCAAGAAAAAAAGAAAGAATTTAAACGCAGAGTGTTGATTTCCAAATAAAGAAAAGCAACACTCTCTGACGTCAAAACATTTGAAAATCGTATGCGTATACTATGGGTATCCTAAAACCGGTTCTTTACGGCTAGTAGTTATGAAACTATATTGACAAAAATCGTTTTTGTTTTTTTTTCGTAGAAAAGATTATACATAATGTTTTATATTATATGTAATGTTATATATTACACATGTATGATATTACACATACATGAATTGTTTTGTTTTCAGGCTGGTTTTGCAGGCGATGAAGCACCAAAGGTTGTCATGCCAACCCTTGTTGGTCGACCGAGACACCAGGTAAGTTGATTTGACGTTGAAATGACGTTGTTCTTTATGTATTAAATTAAAGTCACTTAAACGAGTCTAAAAATGAAGCATCAGGTCAAAAGTTTGTACCAGATATTAGATATGAAAGTACCCGCTAAGAAATGGAAACACACATTTTTATTTCTCATATTTTCAAAGGGTGTGATGGTTGGAATGGGACAAAAAGATGCATACGTGGGTGACGAAGCTAAAAGCAGACGTGGTATTCTTACATTGAAAAGTCCCTTTGAAAGACCACCACCAAAAAGTAAGTTTTTCTTCCTTTTATTATTAACTTATATGGTACGTTTGACTTCAGTTACGTTTGTAGGTCAGGGTGACATAATGGTCAATTCATTTTGCCGCCATACAAGCGACCGTCAACTGTCATCTAACCCTCTACTGTACACTGTCTATATATCCATGTGACCTGAGCCAACTCAGCTCTCCATGCAATGTCGGTCGACAAACGAGGACCACTAACACTTCCGTAAGAACGGGCATGGCTCCGACCCCCCCCCCCCACTTTTTTTGGGGAATGTAAATCTACAATCGGCCTAAAAGTGGGTGGGAGCTGTCTCATTTTTTAAACTCAGGGGGGGCCTAAAAAAGTTGGGGGAGCTGAAGGGCTGCACTAAAGATCTGGGGGACTAAATTGTATGCTGGGGGCTTATTCATTTAGGTGGGATTTGGAGTCTTTCACACATTTCTATCGATTCATCCAGTATTTTCAAAAAAGTTTCGCCTGCGGCGCCATTCCTTAATTTACATAAAGAATATAACTCTTTTCTTATCAAATGTTATTATTGTCATGCTTCACAATTACTAAGTTAAGGCTCGGGTCCCTCTAATAAAGTGCTGCTTTAAGGTGGGGCCCTGTTTTTTGCCTGGCCAACTTCCCTGATCCGGTAAAGGTAAAGAGGTGGGACCTTATCTCGGATATCTCAGGTGGGGAATTTGATTGTGCTGGGACTGAAAATTTCAGGTGGGACCTGGAACCCCCTTGCACACTATGGTCGATTCGATCACTTGTGTTTCTTTTTCATATTGATCGTATGTTTGTTGAATAAAGATAATTATTTCATTAATATCTATTTTGAGAAATGAAACAAATATAAAATCAATATGTCGACAAACAGAAAAGATCAAAATGATAAGAAAAGAGGGGATATTTTGTATAACATTGAAATCGAAATAATTTGGTGCTGAATTACTGAATTACTTTTTTTTGCTGGGACCTGAACATTTAAAGTACTTTTTGCAGGGACCTGAACCTTTACATTTCAACTGGGACCTGAACCTTAATGAAAAGTGGGGGGACCTAAAACTTAGGGGGGACCTAAATTTGTTGGGGGGACCTAGAACCCCATTCGGAGCCATGCTTGATTTTTCTTCAAGATTCTTGAAGAAATGTGACTGAAATCACTTATTGTTTTTATGATGCGCGAGTTGAAATTCGTGCGATTTGAATGGTTTAATTTCTCAACTGTCATTTGTGGTGAGGAATTCAAATTGTACAATGTTACCATACGAATTATTAAAAGGGTATATTAGAGGTCCACACTATATGCGAGTCTCTACATACCCATTTTTCATTGGCAATTTCTTGGTCAGTCCATTCAGGCCACAAAAGGATTGGTGATTTCTTTTTGGCTGATGATTTATCATCGTTTACTTGAGCTGTCGTTGAAGATTGACTTGGTCTAAAAAATTAAATTAATGGACATAATTAGACTTATTGCTGGTAGCCTATATATCTAAGCCAGGTTCAGCCACTTGGTAAAATACGATGGTTAAGATGTGACTGAAATACAGTTATTCAGCGCTAAATAATAAAATCACAGATATTAAAAAATTATTAAAGCACCGAGAACATTATATCACCTGTACATAGTATCGTAGCGCTGCAATCAATATCTGGCTTAATTAATCAGGCTAGCGTAGTGGTATTGTGGTCATTGTGCTCGACTACCGTCCAGGAGGCCTGAGTTCGATTCCAGCTGTGACACTACGGTTCATTTGACAAGTCAACGCACCAAGTCAAAACCTTTATGCCATGTGAGGAGGATTGGGTAATATAACTCTGATGCAAAAGTGTGGGTAGATATGCCCATTGTGGTTGTGGTGGTGTGTGGTGACAATTGCGAGGTTCTGCGCCTGCAAAAGCAACTTGATCTCCCCACATAGTTCAAGTGTCACCAATATACATTAATGGTATCTAGGTGTGTCGCGTGCACAGAGCTGGCGATGTATGAAAAACGCTAAGCTATGAATCAGAAGTTCAAAAACCATAAAAAGTAGTTTGACTTACTCTTTGGCTGTGGAGGGTAGTTGGTCTTTCGACTCTTTCTTCTTCGGACCTTTAGATGCCATTACCACCAATAATCAATCACCAATGGCAACAACGCAACAACATTAGATTCCAAAAACTTCTTTTCCAGAGTCAATATATCCAAGTCAACCCATGCAAGAAAGCTTTTTTATCAATTTCTATCGCATTTTTTCTGAATTTTTGTCTCTAAAGAAACGAATTAAAAGCAATAATGATTTTCGATAGATAAACAAACGTTCTCTGCGACAAAATATCAACATGGTGAAAAATAATGAGTTGGAGATTTTAAGATTTTTAAGATTTATAAATTCTGGTAGTGCTGTAAAACCTCCATTTCTTCCTTAAATTAGAGATTTAAATTAGAGATTTATAAAAAAAACGACTAAGCTTTAAAATGTTTTTAATTTAACTTTTAGGAATTACAACGATCCCAACAGACAAATGACGCTTTTCCAACGTTCTTTCAACGACCAAATACCGTTCTGACGTTAAAAGAACGTTCCGTGCATGCCGGCGGCGGCGGGTCTATGGAGTTTATTTAGAAATTTAGTATTTTAATATTTAGAATTTAATTTAAATTTCAAAACATTCTTAACAATGACTAGATTTTGATCACGTGGTTATTAAATTATTAGTTATGGTTGTCTATGGGTTATTGAAGGTTTTTTAAATAACATTTCATTCGTTACTTTAATGATGGTTAATTTTATGATTTCTTTAAAATTATATAATTTTAAATGTCTCAAAATATTAATTTATTAATAATTAGTAAACAAAGTTGAGATGGTAGCAAAATCTACATCGTTATTTACAGTTTTAAAAATAATTAACAGCTATCCAGCAGACATGACGTAATTTCAACGTTATGACGTTTATAACAATGTTGTTTCGACGTTAAAACAACGTTTCGTGCCTGCTGGGTATCATCCTAATTTAAGGGTTTTTAAAGGCTTACTCCCAGGATCCTGGAAGAGTTTGGAAGATCTATTTTTTGTGTGGAAAGTAGTTTCGAAAATAAAAAGATAATGTTAAAAAGATAAACCAAAAAATACTATTATAGATTATAATAATCATTAGATAATCATTATATTTATTTACAACCGATTTAAAAATTTCTTTGTATATTATTATTTTCATTTTGTAGGTATATAAATTGGTTCTCCTTTTGAGCAGTCAAATATTTCCGAAATAACTTGTAATAAATTGCGTCAAGTCGTTTATACAAGAATCTTGAAAAAACCCAAGCGAAAGAATGAATAATATTTTCAAATTTCAAGTGATAATTATACCAGAGTACCCAAAAGAATAGTCCCCGAAATTTCAAGAACATTGTCAAAAAAAATAATTTACTATAATGAATAAATAAAGTATAAAAAACACCTGCTCCTAAAGTAAATTCCGGGGCACACGCATCACATCACAATTCTTTGCCAGTATTTATGAAAGTCTTATTTTGAAAATAAGTTGATTGATTTGAAACCAAAGAAAAGCACCCAGAAAATATTAATTTGCTTAAGATTTTTAGTAATTAAAAAAGGGAAGAAATTTTAACAGGAAGAATTATTTTCATCTAGGTTAGAAAACACTGTTGGTGCTTTAGAAAACGATTTGTCTAAATAATTCAAAAATAGTTCAAGAATTAACTAATACGAGTGATAAGATTTTATGGCTAACAGAACCTGGTGCATCATTTAAAATTATGCAAAAAAAATTCTCTCCTTTAGGTAACAACAGCCTTTACATTATAATAATCAGCATTCGATAAGATTTTCAACCTGGATAATAGCAAAACAAATATTTTTTGAAAGAGATTATGTATATAAAAAAAGATTTATTATAGGAAGAAAACGAAAATGGGTATATACAAGAGGTTGGATTTAGTAATTTGTTATCAATAGAGGTTGGATTTAGATCCTTTATTCAGCAGCATCATCACCATCCTGTTTAGGTGGCGATTCTGGTACTGGGTCAGTTTCTTGTGGAGGTTCTACAGCATCTTCTTGGTTACCAGCTGGTTCTGCAGTAGGCTCTGGTTGTTGTTTATCATCACCGCCAGCACTGGTAGCAGTTTCATCTTCCTTGGCAGCCTCATCAGCATCAGACTCCTTATCTAAGAGGGGTGCTTGCATTGCTTTAGTGGCAGCATCAATGGCCGCTCGGATTTTTTGTTCAGTCTCTTCGTCCAGTTTGGAATAGACTTCGAGTCGATTGGAAACTGTGTCACGAATAATACCTGGGAGAAAAGAAAAAGTTGAAGAAAAATTTAATATAGGGTATCAAGATGTATTCATTACTGTTTAGATGAACAGACATAATAGTAATATTAAAAAACAAACACACCAATCGTGAGATGCATGCATTTTTAGAAAGCCAAGCTGAGCATCAGGACTTTGACAAAAGCAAAATGGATTGACGAAACTTTAGAAAATTTAGTCAAGTAAAAATACTGTTGATCTTCAGACTCCACAAAAATAAATCTTGAAGATGACTAAACTTGGTTTAATTTGATTTATTATAAAGAAGAATAAGATAAAAAGCTTACTGTCAAGTACAGCACGAGCCACTCGAGACTTGTTTAATTCAACTGTCACAGATTCCATCAACCAAGGCATGAATTGTGTTTCAACATCTAAATTGATGAAAATAATTAAGAAAAAAACAGTTAAAAATTGTATCATTATTATGTTGTCTAAAAGCCTTACCGAGCCATCCTCTAAACTACCCACCTTAAGATCGTTAAATTATGGTAAAAATTATTTTCTAGATCAATTTATACATTCCAGCATGTTTTTTGTGTCGCTACTGGCAACTTTCAAAAGCCTCTCTACAGTGGGTGCTGGTATCTTTCAAACTTGAAAGGCACCCCTTCTTCTCTTTATTTTCCCAGATAATTGGGAGAACATCAAATACATAAGTTTGCTGACCAGAAAACTTTAAAACTCGGAATGGGTTTGCACGACGGTACAGGTTAGCATTTTAAAACTAATCAACAACGATTAGAGATTAACAATTTGAGATTAACAAAATATATCAAGAGATTCCTAGAATACCATTGAGTTTCTATTGATAAAAGTAAACAGATGTGAAGAACAGCTGATTTACCTCTCTCTACTGGATCATAGAAGTATCCATGGTCGTGTAATGTACCGAAAACAGATGGCACCAAGTCTTGCAAGTAACTCTAAAAAACAATACACATGGAAAGTTTTAACAATGGAAAACAAAAGCTACAAGTATATTATATAATTAAGACGCAAGCGTTCAAAAGTACTTACTGCAACATTACGATCAAAATTTTGTTATCTAAACAAGTTATTCAGTGATAATATTGTATGAAAATATTTGTTTTCTTGAACATTAGAGAATTATATTTAGGGGCATTATGCATAAAAGATAAGACATCAGCTCATCATGATTATCATTAACATTTTGTATGAAAATAATTGTTTTCAGAGAATTTTATCAATAGGGGTGTGTACTTTATTAGAGAAGTGTCACGTACCTGTGCAAATGCTCTTGCTGCCAATTTATCCGTCGTTTCTTTTTCTTTTTTCAGCACGTCCATTTGTTGTCTCATTCTTCGCTCCTTTTCTTCGCGATGTCTTCTCTCTTGCTCCTCAAGACGTTGTGTTTCAACCAACTCGGCATTACGTAATTCTTCAAATCGTCGTTGTTGTGCACGCAAATTGGCCAACTCCTCCTCTTCCATGACTTCCAGGAGGGATTGTTCAACTGTTTTCCCCACCAGAACCTCCAATATGGGTTTAACTTCCAGATCAAAATCGAAAAGCTATGGTTAAAAATAAAATATTATTTTAAAGTTGATAAGACTATGAAAATAATTTCAAAAAGATTTCAAAAAGATTGGAGACGAGAAAACATAAAGGAGATTTTATAACAATACTTTGTTTATCTTAGATTACATTTCATTAATTCGAATATTCGATTTAACACTGTCTGGAAAAACTTAGTTAATTCAGTATAAGTCACTGTTACTTTTTTTCAAAACCAGTAGCAGCACCACACAATGAGGCAATAGCAAATATTGGAAGGTGCCTTTAAAACCTTTAATGACAAAAATAAAAAAGTTGATTTACTTCTCCTTGAAGAATTTGTGTAGCAACATCGATACCAGTCTTGGCTGGAATAAATAGTGGTGTTGGTGGGCGATCAAGAAACGCATCTGTTTGAGTAGAAATATCTGCCTCTTCCACACGATCTGTTAATTCTTCTAAGTATAGCTCAGTTTGTACATCAATGTGTTTTCTACCATCCACTGGCTCTGGCGTTTGTGATTTTAAATGTTGTGTAGCTCTTTTCCGTGCAATAGCTCTCCGCCGAGCTTCCTGCTGTTTTTGAATCTCAATAGGGTCAGGCTGTGAACTCTAGTAAAATAAGAAGATAAGAAAATCCGGTAACATTTGTGCCTTAAAAATCTATATTTCCAATTTGCAGAAATAGAAACAGATTCTTTGCTCACATAAAAGATACGATTTTGATTTAAAGTTTTATCAAAAACTTACCACTGGTAAAATGTGTTGGGCGTAAGTATTTCCTCTTACAATTCTCCTGTCATACATAATATTACCATACATAGATTGTGCCTGGTCTTCCCTGAAAAAAGAACCCATTATCTTTTTTAACACTTTCTTTATTTTTTATTTTCATCTTCATATTTTAGGGAAGGAGAGAGTTCTCGTTCATAACCTTTTCAAAGTTGATAATAATAATTTCAGCGTATTAGATCAACTGCTCAAATTCCTACTACTTTTGCTTTGATTCCCATAAAATCTACATTAAATTAATATCTTTATTAGTTTTGTATAACCCTTGTTGTCCGATAAACAAGCAAGCTTTGGTATTTCTATGATAAATCAGTTGTTAACCTTCTGAGATGCCTTTGCAAACCCTTGCAATTGCATTTTAATAAGGATGAATAATAAAAAGTTCTAAAATAACAATAATCATGATACTTTTAAATTTTCTTACTTTTCATATGGGTCCCTATATTTCTTTCGTTGTTGGATTGCATGCGGTCTACTCGAAAATGTGTATGTTCCACTTCCATCACGTTTCTGAACAGCAGGTGCTGCCATTTTCAAAAAACTATTTTATATAAAGCCTAATCCAATCTTTTTTATACTAAATACCTACCATGAATCTACCCTAAAAATAGAAAAAAAGATAATTATTTATCAACCATACGTAATTTTTTAACAATTTCAAGAAATAATGAAGATTCTTAAATAATGGTAATTCTTTGGTCAACCAAGGTCAAAAACATACTCTTTTTTAATTTTTTTCCAGCCTGTGCTACCACCTTGAAAATAGATCTTGGATCGTTAATCAATGATATAATAAACGTTTATAACAAACATATTAAACAAAGTTTTCTTTTTCACACCCCAGACAATATTATTACCACAAGAAGATGTAATAAAATTCCAACCAGGCACAGCTATTAAAGGAAAATTTTGGTTGTTTATTTACAGGGTTAACAGTCAGTTGGGTCCACTAGATCAATATGATCATTTTAATAGTGAATTTCAATAAATACGATACTCAGTTGAGTAAGTCGATTTTCTATCCCATATATATTTTTCAAGGGTTCTTTTTCTTTAATAATTTTTTTAACATCTGGTAATTTAGGTCAAAGAGAGTATGAAACATGTATATACTCGATTATTTTTACTTACTTCGGTATATGAGATATAAGGAACTGAAAGTGAAAATTATTCACTCAATTGGCATAAGTCTAACCCAGTTGGCATAATAAACTTTGAATGTAAAAAAATGAACATTGGAAAATTGCGCATTTTTTTGTGAATAATGCTAATATGAGGCTTCCTGAGTATTTTAAATTTACAAAAAAGGAGGCTGAACTGTGTTTTAAAAGCTTTTTATAGACCTTTAAAACACCTTAGTTACATTTCTAAACATTTGCTCATTTTCATGCTATTTTTGAAACAAAAAAGAAGACGTTACAGTGTCACAGGTTTTTCCTTTCACTTGCTTTTTTCATAAAGGGGTTTTCTATAACGTTCGAAAGGAGAAAAACATTCGAATTGTAGTGCAACATCACTGTTTTGAATGAATCCAACAGAAAATGAAAACATTTTGCGAACTGGGTAAGTGCTTTCAACGCTGGACTCTCAACGTCTGCACTCCATTATAAAGGCTAATTATTAGAAAGTTAATTATCTCATTAATTACCTGGTTGGGGATAATTATTTCTTCATGACTGGATAGTTTAATAGGTATACAATTTTTTAAATTAGGTTTAAAAATTCCCAACCAGATTATTAATGAGATAATTAACTTTCTAATAATTAGCCTTTATGGTTAAGTGCAGACTGTTACTTCTGTTTGCTTTCTTGAGTAAATCAATCATCCAATTTGGAAATCCGATGATGGACCATGACTTTGACGCTATTTGAGTCGGCTCTCCTAAATGGTAAATAATTGGGGAGCAGTTGCTCGTCCGGTAGCGTACCAGAACATTTCATCAAGTTACGTAAATATTTCAGAAGAGCATTGAAGAGTCTAGGTCAAAAAGTATAGAAGATTCCTTTGTTTAATTTCTGTTTTGTCACCTAGTCCTTTTTACACCTTTCCAAGGAGAATCATAAAAATACATACCAAACCAGGGACTCTACCTCTAAATACAAAGGGGGCATGGGAGGACGGTCTATTTTTTGGCATATTTTTTTGAGTTAAAATACTATCTTATGGATAATGGATAATGTCCCAAGGAGTTATTCTCAGAATTATTATTTAGGATTTTTATTCCCACTTGACTGAGAGGGATTTATTTCAGATGCCAAGGGGGTACCGTCAGGTTGGCTTATCCTGACCACCTCTTTCCAATCTTGACCTACCTCTAATTTATTGAAAATATTGTTTTTATTTTAAAAACTTAATAACATACAACTTACATAATATGAAGAATAACGGATCTACTGGTCCAATATAAAATACATCTAAATTTGGATAAATTGTTTGTTTTAGAGGTAGGTCAGGATTAAAAAGGGGTGGTCAGGATTAGCCAGCCTGACGATATTCAAAATAGAGATTTTTGATAATATGTTTTAATTTGTCTACTTCTTGAATTTAAAAAATCCAAATTATTTTTCTTACTAGTTCTTCCTCACAATCATGGGCATGAAGCAAATTCACATGCACATGCACACGGACATGAACACACTCACAAGAAGAGATCTTTACAACAAACAAATGACAAACAACTCACTATTGACAATATACCAACAGGTGGTGCGTGGGAGAATTTAAATTCAAGGTTGCCAGGGCTGCCGAAAGTTGAACTGCATTCTATGATTGGAATATCATTAACTTTGGGGTTTATTTTTATGTTACTTGTGGACCAGTTGTTTGGTGGTGGTCATTCACATGGTGGTTCTGGTGAGTTTATATGTCAAGAACTTACGAATAGTGTTTTTTGTACTGAGGGTGATCTATTCTTATGGTTCACCAAAATATAAGGGTGAAATATTGTTTTGAGTAAAATTTCTGTGAAAATTTGACATTCATATATTTTGATGTTGCATAATATTTTTAGTACTATTGAGTGAGCATAGGTGTTTCTATTTTTTTACAAATAATGTAATCAAATCGCTTGGTTAAAACTTTTATTCTTATCCAACTCACCCTGGTAATTATTTCAGCCAATTATGATGTGTTCATGATTTTCAGCCAAAGATATGATTTTATTTTTCCCACCGTTATTTGTTAGTATCTCTACAACTGGGATCGATAGTACTTTATTTATTGGAAATGCCAAATTACAAGACCTATGCACCTCAATCCTGTGTGTCAGACTTATACACTAGCAATAAATGGTTCTTTTCTTTTAGACGGCGGAAATAGGAAATCAGCCACTGCAACACTGGGTCTCTTGGTACATGCTGCTGGTATAATTATAATATCTTGTTTATCTCTGCTCAAAACCCTTTGCTTTTAATTGACCAACTCCCCCGTTGGCTACAAACGAACTTTTTAAATAGCCCCTATAAAATAGGGTAGGGGATAGGATGTCCCTTTTTAATTGATTATTATGTTCTTTCATCTACCTCTGGCAATATAACTTAAGTTTCTAGCGGAGGGAGGGACTATATTTATGTTTAGTAGTGTTTTGTAGTATAATATGTTCGTAGTGTACCTGTGTTTTTGTTTCAATAAAAAAAAAATATTTTTTTACCAATAGCTGATGGAGTAGCACTTGGTGCGGCAGCCAGTACTACAAGGACAGATATTGAGATGATTGTATTCCTTGCCATCATGTTACACAAAGTATATTACATATTACATATTTGTTTTGATTGTTGCAACACACTCCAAATTTCCAAATCAGTTTTTATGTACAAGAAAAGTGTGTGAACTATCAGAAGGAAGACAATTTTATTTCAACAAGAACTAGAGATTTCTCAAAAAGTTGGTGTTTTTAAAGGGCATGAAAAATGTTGCACTTCACGTAGAGACTATTTGAAAATGCATTGCAAACAAAATGCTAAATGTTTCCATAGTACATGTACTATGATGTTTCAAAGCCTAACAAACCCTAATTATCGTCAGCTACATGAAACAGCAGGCTTTGGTATAGGCCAGATAGGACTGAATTATCAAGCTGGGGATACAGACCCCTTAGGGATCGTCTCCAATATTGTATGTACCAGTTCGTATACAATTCGTACCATTATACGAAACTATACAAACTGTATACAAATGCGAAAGGAAAATAGTTAGCAATGATTAATTACAACATAATTACTAAATATCTTCCTAATTGACGTGGTTCATTTGATAATTTAGTTGGCAATTAAATTTCTCTTTGACTTTCTCAAATATTTTTTATTTTTATGATTGAGATAATTGTCCATCATTATCCTATAGGGAGCCGATACGAAACGTATACGAAACAGTTCGCATCGCATTCGTACAGAATTGATACAATATTTGGAGACGGTCCCTTATCATCCACATGTGGTTCTGATGCTTAATATACTGTGCTAGGGAAATACGACTTTAACTTTTTCAAATTGTTGCAATTTTTTTTTAGGCTCCTGCAGCTTTTGGGTTGTCATCTTTTCTACTTCACGAGGTAATTAATTTGAAGTACTATCAAAATATCGTGTTCCCTAGGTTAAACTAGGTTACGCTTTTGAGGGTAAGGATTACCCAGGGGTTTTCAAGTTTTCGTTCCAGTTACTGAGGGTATAACATTTTGATGCAATGTTACAAAACAAACAAACAAGACCTTTAAAGCAGTGTTTTTTTCTTGTTCTTTTTTTAGAATATGGAGCGTAACCGAATTCGAAAACATTTATTGGCATTTTCATTAGCAGCTCCTATTTTTGCAATGCTTACATACTATGGATTAAGCGCTGTAAGCCATTATGTATTGTTTAAGTGACTCCTCGCTACTGTAGGGTACGGACCATGGGATCCTCTCGTATCTTTCGAGATCATCCGATCAAGTTTGTTATGAACTTCTGCATTTTATTTTGAAAACTGGGTCTGAGAAGATTAGGCTGAGGTTAGGCTACTGTTATCACCGGTGAGGAACTAACTAGAAATATTCAAAACATTGTCCTTCATTGTACTTTCTTTATTGGAAGATTTCTGTTCTTTCTTTTGTAAGGTGCTCTACCTTAAGGGTACAAATCTTTGTGGGAATTTTATTTTGCGGTTCTTGGGCTCTTTATTGTTATAGAACAATATAATTTTGTCATTAAACAATGGAAACTGCCATAACTGTAAAAATTAGTTTCTAAGCAAGGTAGTTTGGACCTATGTGAAGGTAACAAGGTCATTTTCGGCGTATTAATTCAATGATTTTTTTTGTTTATTTTATTCACAGAGTGGAAAACAAGCATTCACATCATATAATGGGACAGGATTGGCTATGTTGTTTTCAGCTGGTACCTTCCTTTACGTAGCAACTGTACATATTCTTCCTGAACTCTTATCCCAACCTTCAAATTCATTAGATAACACACAGACTCATGGGAAGTTGACGCGCAAAGAATTGTGTTATTTGGTTGTAGGTATTTTTACTCCAGTGGTGTTGGGCCTTTATCACAAACACTGAGAGGTGATTTCAAAATGTTATATTTTCAATAGACGGTTTTTTTTACTTAGTTCCTCTTTAAGAAGATTATTTTCTGCGTGGATATTTTGATGTAAAAAACTTTGCAAGGAGTGACTAAAAATCATGAAAATTAATCTACGCAAAAAATAATCATTTACTTAAGGCTATATATATGATAATTTTTTTTGCTCTTAAACCGTTTTTGAATAACTTTTTCTGAAGCAAGACGAAATCAAATACACTTAATTCTCGTAATTTTTGCGCTCCTTTTTTATGCTCTTCGATTGGGCGAAAATAAAATGTGCGCGAATCTTTTAGCCTAAAGTAATATTGTAGTTGCGAAAATTAAAGGCGCAAAAATCAAGGGAATTAGAAGCTCTTTAGTAAGCCTGGTCGTTGGGTATTAATATGATGAGGTCGGAATGTAATTAAAAACACAACAAATATTTCATTTAGTGTACATTTTGGTAATTTTTTTCTGTAGATTTGTCACACTGATAATTTTATCAATTTTTAAATTGTTAGTTTTATTACATATTCTAAGGGCATGCGCATTGGTCGCTTGAGTACTTCATGGCATGAAAATTTCGCGGTTGAAATGCCGCGAAAAATGAATTTGAGCTTAAAAAATACAACCATTATATACTTTCTCTCTTGGATCTATAGTCTAGCATCTAGATGACTATAATTGTCAAGTAAGAAAGTCTAGGTACGCAAAAAATTATTGACTACTAAATTGACTTCAACAATATAGTTTATAGAAAGTACCCCCGCCGATAAATAAAATGACGTCATAAACGCCTCGAAATGCAGTTTTTGGAAAAAAAAGAGCGAATAAAGAATTACCGCAAAATTTCAATAAAGTAATTTGGATGTTTGGCTTTTTAGAATGATCTTGACAGATATTTAATTAGCTCATCATATATCTCATTATCAAAAAAAGAAAAGCAATATTAGTGCGATGATCTTCTCAGGCTTTAAGCAGACTCATTGTTATTATTTACCTAATTTTTATCTATGAGAAATTGTTTAGTATACGGAATATTTCAGTGTCAAAAAGGATTAGGGAATTTTCTACTATTTATTTATTTCTTCGTTACTAAAGAAAACAGTTTTTGGTTTAAATTAGCTTATAATATTAATCACTTGGGCTTCATAGGGTTCGAGTATCGTCATCAATACGCCATGGCTCTGTTGTGTCGCGAGCACAGGGTTAACGGTGTCTAGTTAGTGCCAGGACTTTCCTATCCTAGGGTAGGAAACTATCCCGGGATAGGACCCATTCTGTACTCCGGAGGGCCTACTTCTCTTCTTCTCTTTTTTCATACCCTTTGAGTGTTTCATCACAGCCTTTTCTGAAATTAAAATACAAAGGTATGCAAGTAGCCCCTTTTGTTTTTTGCCAATGCAATGAGAAGAAACCTGTTACGCAAATATTAAATTTCTAAGGTATTTATGTTTTATTCTAGATAAGATAAAATTCTACACATTAAAAAAATAATTATCAATGGTATCTTTGCTTTTTCGTTTCTCGAGCAATATTTTAAAGCTTCACAACGTTCAACTAGATGTAAAATTACGTCATCATGATGACGTCATATTGCGTCAGCCATCGCGTGACGTCACTGAGGACGAAATCCAATCAGATGAATTTCAAACATTGGTTGACAAAATGATTTCGATTATGAGAGAGAACTATGGACAAGGATTAGCTGCAACCCAAGTTGGATATAATTTAAAATTGATCATTGTCGAGTTTGCTGATGAAGATTATAAGAACTCAATCGAATATTATGGCATACGAGAAGTCGAAAAACGGGATATGCAGATTTTCCCGCTAACCGTTTTATTGAATCCGAAAATGCGGGTTTTAGATTTTGAGACAACTTTATTTGAGGAAGGCTGCTTGAGTTTGCCCACGACGACAGGTATGGTTGAACGTTTTAAGAAAATCGAAATCGAAGGACAGGATCGGCATGGACATCCAGTGAAATTTGTATCCAGTGGATGGACAGCACGCATTTTTCAACATGAAATGCACCATTTGAAAGGACTTTTGATCACAGATTATTTCGTTCAGAAATCTAAAAATTGGTTTAGAAATCGTTTACGTTGATCGACAACACTAGTCTAAGCGGCCAGCTCATAGGCTATTTACCATATACCTTTGATCATAGTTAGTAAAAATACACTGGTCTGGCAATGTATTGAGTTAACTATTTGTCAACTTTTTCTTTGTTTAAAACAAAAGTCATATGCCAATTTTAAAATAAGTTTAAAATAAGTGTATATCATATTTCAGCGTCGATTCATATTGAAAAATATAGTATTTGAAGAATAAACTTTTGGCCATACTGCAACCTGTCTATAGCTTTAGTCAATAAATGTCCTATTTATTTCGAGATTTACGAAGTCAAATTTAAAAAATAATATATCTCTTAAACAAATGGTTGAGTCAATATTCTTTTATTATGGACTACAAAAATGGTAAAGACAGAAAATTTACAAAACTTCTTACTACTCTGTGATAAAATATCTTATTTTTTAAAAAACCGAAAGATCAAAGCAAAAAAAAACTGCAAAAATCGTTCAGTTTTTTTATTTACTATTCCTGGATTACGGAATACAGTGGGAGAATCTATTTGGTAGATTAAGAGCTTAAAAATCTGAAAAGTTGAAATTTTTGAAGACATAGTTTCAAACGGAATTAATTTACGTCAGATTAGCAGTTTCGGAAACTCGCTAATAACGCGACTCAAGTTCGGTAAATTTGGACAATTTTCTAATGGCTTTCAGAGCAAATCTTGCCATCCTGATAAGCTACGGAGTCAACCTAAGTGTGTGGATGCCACGTTCGTACCAAAAAATATTCTGTTGGTATATTACATACAATAATGGTACTAATTTTCGCGCAATTTCGCGCAGAGGCCCAAAAGTGCGCGAAATTTAATACCGTAATTATGCGCAGTCAGGGAGTGCGCGAAAATAAATACCATATTTTTTTGTTTTTGGAAAGAAAGTGGCATTTATCTTTAAAAATTCCTTCATTTTTATTTGTATGCCTCGAAAAAAATATATAGGAAGCCTTTGTACGCGAAAATCAATATCGATAATTTGAAGACAATTGGCTGGTGTGCGAAAATTAATACGCGCGAAAAATATTTTTTCTTGACGCGCGAAAATTAGTACCATTAAGGTAAATCCGTTCGAAGTTTCTTTTGAAAAACTAAATTAAAACAGTAAGAAACGTTTATAGTGCTAATAAAAACACCGCTTATAAATAACAAATCGAAGTCTACTATGCCCTTCTTACACTAGGATCACACCCACCACCCACCACCCACCACTTCAATGATACAGCCCAACGGGGCGTAAAATAATGAAGTAAAACCATTTCATTGTGACTATTTGGAACCTCTAAGACAGGCATCTACTCATCGCCGAGCACTCCTCCTTTTATAATAAAACGACGTAATACTAGACCACCATGAGAGAGCTGCGGCGAGCGGAGGGCGACCTTTAGTAAGATCTACCGTAAATGAATGTGTACTTTACCAGTCTTTACTTCACCAGACTCCTTTTATGAATCCAATGCCAAAATGGATCTTTACAAACGCTTTAAAGAATTCTTTTGACAAAACTCTTGCTAAATATTCCAATAAAAGAGCCTCAACTTGAAAACAAATGCACATGTGTGTGGTACCAACCGAGGGATAACCAACTTAAAATCTGAAGTGAACAATTTCCTTGGCATATAATCTCAACAAGGGTGTAAAATATCGATAATAAATTTAAAAATTTGTAGCATCAAAAATATAAACATCTTCCAATTTTTCGTCAAGTCTCGTCTTTTAAATAGAGTAATAATTATTTTGTTTTTGAGCTCTGTTTCCTTTTGATGGACAATTTCTCTTTGCCATTGAAAAGTGTAAGCTTTGTTTCCCAAATATTTCGCTTATAATTTTTTTCGAAGTATTTCTCTTGATCTACTTCAGTAAATTATATCTCCCTCTAACACTATAAACCAACTGATACGGTTTACGTTGTATAATACCCAATTCACAATTCTATGTAAAGTTGCACGAATTCTTGTACCATACACACGAAAAAACCAATCAAGTGATCAGTTTAGGTAGCAACAAAGCGGTAACCATGCTCCCACGTGTTAACCGTTTCGTATTGTCTGAACTTGGTAATTCTAAAAGAGCATGGCACGAGCGCATGCTCAGTAAGCGACTGCTGCATTGACTTCCAGTCGAGACGGCTAAGGGAACACCATCATCTGTGTCCCAATTTAATTTAGCGCGATGGTATTCAGGTCTTGTGTCCGAACAAGCCTCAAAATCAATCTGAAAATGTAAAGTCAATTCATTCTTACGTAATATTTTATTTGAATTTCGAACAACAGAGTTAGTGGCAAACATCACCCGGATCTTGGGATGTATCCTTACATACAAAAGATTACGTAATGAATATTCTGAATTAGAGTAAGGGTTGCTTTTCACATTTTCAAAATAAAAAGCTCGTTTCAGAATAAAGTTACCAGATTATTAAGGTTTGTATTTCTTAAGGAAAATGAAATCATCTTCACATAACTTACTCTAGCCTGGATTCTTTGTAAGTGAGGCTTCCTGTAGCCTGCTAACTTTCGGATGGCAGGTAGCACAAAGAGATAAAATGTAACCATTGCAGATACTGGGTTGCCAGGTAACGCAAAGAAGTAGGTAGTCTTTGATCCACGAATGATGGTAGCAAAAGTGGTTGGTTTACTGTGAAAAAAAAGAAAGAAAACTCGAGTAAAATGGTGATTTCCATGGGTCAAATTGAAGCTACGATTATTTCCAGGGTATCAAAAATATTTCCAAGGAAAATTACATCATGAAATTCCAGGGGGTTAACCCAAATTTAATTCATCCACCCTACCGCTAGAACATCCAAATAAAAACTTTCCAAGGGGTAGTGAAAGTTTTTTGACCAGGGACTTTTTTCAGATTTTACCATTTTTCCAGAGGGTATGTATGATATTAAATGGAATTGCCCATTCATTTGCGAAGATCAGGACACGATTTTTTTTCATAGCGATTCTTACCCTGGTTTCATGTTCAGTCTTCCGAATTTCACTTCGCCGAAGTTTTCTAGAAATTTCTTCACCAAATCCTATAGATAGCACAAAAAAGGTTTCAAATGTTAAATTGGTACAAGGAGTATTTTACATGCCACGATTAGATTTTTTACTGGTCAAGAGTTGAGACCAAAGCAATAACATTAATAGGAAAATATCATTCGAATAAGTACTTGTTATCGCACGATATATTTTTCGAGGTTAGATTTTTCGTCATATTTTCCGAGCCTTTAGGCGAGGAAAATATAGAAAAATCTAAACG
>JAUJPO010031341.1:0-18977 GCA_032270745.1 Tiaropsis multicirrata | reverse complement strand
AAAAATATGAAATATCGGATTTATGGCTTCTCTCTTAGCCAATCAGATTGCTCATATTTTTTCAAGTTGACAATAATCTTTTATATCGAAACATACGAAAAATCCGGATGTTTGCCACCGCAGTTTTTGGATATGAAACTAACTTAAGGTTACAAATTTTTGCGGGGATTTAATTTTGAAGATGTTGGGCTTTTTATTGTTATAGAACAATAGTCTTTTGTTATAACACAATAGAAACCACAAAAACCGCCAATACCGTCAATTTCTTTTTCTTCCTAATATACACGTGACGTTGTTTTGATGTCCGTTAGACGTATGCTTAAGTGGGTCGCAAACCGGCCAACATTTTCTACCGATTTGTTGGCCAACATGTTGGTCGGTTTGCGGGGACAATTTAAAGTGGCCAATATTTCGAAATATCCATTCATTGAATAATGGCCAACATGTTGGTTGCCTAGCGCAAACTGACCAACATGCAATTTTGGTGGAAATGTTGGTCAACATTTATCAAATATTTAGCAAATGTTGGCCAACATTTTTTGACACTTTATTCATTCTCGAGCATGTTGGCGCCCACCGCAAACCGGCCAACATGGTGGCCGGTTTGCGGAGGCCTTTACTGACCTTTGAGTGTTTCCATGTAAACATCATAATTCCATGATTCGAATTTATTTTCTTTGATGTATTGTAACAAACATTGTAGCAGTTGATGCCACTAAAGCGAAAAAGAGGAAAATAAAGAGGCATATAAATTAAGGAATTAGAAGCAATACATGTTTTTCTCTTTATAAGCATATAACGTTTAAAAGCCAATTGAAAGTACCGGGTGCTTTTCCTATTATTGATTTTTATTTTACGAAAATTAATTTTCAAACCATTATAACCATTCTTAAAGTCGTAAAACTCTTAAAAAGAGTGCAATTTTGAAATTAATTGCGTAAATTTGATTCCAATATCAGCTAAAAATATAACAAGGGGTTTTCTACAAATAAAATTCAATAAAAAATCGAAGACATTTTGTATTTACGTTTGAAAATAGGTCAAATAATCAATATAGAAAGAATTAGCACGCTGAAGCCAGTAGTTGCTGAGAAATTGGCAATCAAAATTTGGACATGTTTTTTTGGACCACCAGCGGATCCCTCTTTTATTAGGACCCCCCCTATTATTCGGATCCTTAGAGTAGTACGTCCTTGTCGTTGACATGTACCTTCCAGTGACAATCATCTTGCAAAAAAAGAGAGATATCAAGTGAATTTACCTGTGCTTTCCAGTCAAACATATCTTTGGCATATTGAAGAATCAAAGCCGGATAATTCTCAACAATAAAATCAACGGCCTATAAAAAAATAGAAATTTATCACTCCCTAACAACAATGACAAATGGAAGTGCTGAGTTAATATTATACCATCTACTATACAGATGTAGATGGGAGTCCGTCTACTTTTATTGTATGAAAATTTCGCGGCTTCACGGTCGAGTTCGAAAAAAAGCGAAATTAAAATGCCGCGAAATGATTTTTAGCTAAAACCCACGAAATTTGAGTAATCTATCCGAAAAATACATAAAAAACACAGCAAAATACACTTTTTCTCTTGCATACCGCGAAATTAAAATGGAATTCTTGGCAAAAAAAACCACGAAATTAAAATGCCGCGAAATTTTCATTCAATTAAAGTACTTCCAATATTAAACTGATTTGGAAGTAGACGGGTCTCAAACCAAAGGCTTGATTTTTTCTTCAAGATCTTCAATGCTCTGATTGGCTGAAATCGCCTATTGTTTATATGCAGGAGTTGAAATTCGTGCGATTGGATGGGTTTAATTTCTCAACTGTAATTTTTGGTGGGAAATTCAAATTGTGTCATTCTTACCATATTAATTTTTTCTCATATAAGCTTTGTGAAATGGGGAAAAGTTAATATGGGTCCATTATTTGAATTTAAAAAAATGTTTATACAAACCTCTTTAGCCATTCCAGCTTTGGGCCATGAAAGCAATAATAACGTTTCTTTACCAACAAAATTCACGTTCCTCAGTTTTTCAATAACCAGTAAACTGAACTCTTTCCGATTGTACCTTGAACATAGCAATGACTGAAAAATGAAGAAAAAGAAAAATTAACCCTTAAAGTTATTTTCTCGTTTCATTCCATGGAACTCAAACTTGAAAGGCAGATTGTGGTCAAAAGACTAAATTTCTGGCAGATCTTTTGGTACCACTGGTACTCTAAAAAATCTACTGTTCTTTATCATATTCTCAGTGGACTGTTTATTTGTTTTATCACTGCGCTGAGAGAGAACATCCAAATTTCCACTGGATATGGGAAAACATCTCAGTGGAGCACAGAGAAACAGGGGTGTTCCAATGGTAGATTTGACTTGAAAAACAATATGTCCATTATGATAACATTTGACAATGAAATGTAAACAGAATGTCAACCATAAAATATTGTTGAGTTATTTTTCTTATTAGAACATCGTGATCCGAACGAACCCTTCGGATGTTCTTAACTTTTTTAGAATTCAAGCCTAAAAATGTTGTTAATTTTACTGAAAAAAGAGCCATTCTAGCCGTTTTCAAGTAATTTTCTTAAAGGCTTTTAAAATGTTCTTAGCGTGTTCTTAACTTAGCATCATGAAACCTTGTGTTCTTATATGGCTTGTTCTTATATAAAAAAACAATTATCAAACCTGAAATCGAATTAGTGTTTCACTACAACAACAACACGGACAGAATTCTCTTGATTTCAAAATGTTGGATGTTTCACCAACACCACCATGAATGGATGATTCATCAACAGATGAGGAAGGCGGTGAAAGAATGTCAGATGAAGGATTACTGGTGATTCCAGTGCTGGGTAATGAGAATACGATATTTTGTTGTTGTTGATCTTTCTGATGGTTTTTACCAGGACCACAATTATTACCACCACCACCCCGTATCTTTTTATTGTTTTTAAGGGTGACACAGTCTTGTGGAGATGGAAGTTCACCTTTGAAAGAAGAAAAAAAAAATCTTCAAAAGAAAATGGTCTTGTAAAGATTTTAATATACCTTATCGGACAAAAAATTTCGGAAAAAAGTGAAAAAACTTTTTGGAAGTGACGAAAATTTTGTCCGACGAATAATTTTGTCCGATGAAAAATCAGTCCGACATTGTTTTGTCCGATACGTTTTAGTAGTATTATTATTAATATAATTTTCCATTTTTTAAGATTTTTTAAGTTTTGCGAGTTGGTAACCTGATAGGGAAGGTAGAGTTTTGCAAGTTGGTGGTGCTTGCTATCAATACATGACCAAGAAAGTGAGAAGGTCCTGTTTTAACATTGAAAGTGGCGTTATTTTACAAACACCTTTTTCACTTGAATATATGCGTGAGATTGACTATTTCATTATTGTCATGGGAAATTGGGTACCATAACTCTGATACAAGAGTTTGGGTAGATACTCCAGGCATACCACTACAGCACTTAATGATACTTATGTGGTGTCAGAAATTTACATTGATTGTGTTAAGAAGACATTGGCAAGAAAAATAAGATGCGAGTTGGACTTAACGGCGAGTTGTGCTTAGTGTCGAATACCTGTCGAAGATAGATCGTTGGGCTAGCCTGGAAGTATGCAATCGGTTATCCCTTTTCAAACCGAAAGATTTACTCAAATTTTGCTTAGTACTTCTATTTATCATTTTGTACCAGTTTTCTCACAGCCGTTCTATTCTTTATGGTGGCGATCACTTAAGTGTTGAAAATCGCTGTATTTTTGCAGTATATTATTTTTAAGCAATCTTCCCATCATATGCTATCAAAATATATATTTACTCTTATTCCATCTTACAACGATGTTAACCACTCCAGTGCTGAAAATCGCCCACAGTAGTATATAATTTGAAACTTTATTTATAACCGAAAATGAAAGGTGATGTTAATCACTTTAGTGTTGATTTATGTTTGTCTAAACCTTTTGATTGTGAATAGTAACTGTTCCTTCTTAACCTTTTAATTTTTTTTTAACTGTATATAAACCGCGAATCGAATTTTTCAATACATACATACTGTATTTTACCTAACTCTATTTTTTAATTTCTTTCCAAATAGTAGAAAGAAAACTATAAAACCTGGAGTAAACCATCAGACCTAGCTCTGTTGCAGGCAGAGTGAACAGTGTTTGAAGCATTTAACTATAAACCGTTTATATGGTTCTTTCACCCTTTCCGCTTGGCAACTGCCTAGGGGATACCGCTCAAGTTAGTTAAGTACTGCCCCACCTATGGGTAAATGGGTATGTAGCACATACTATCATAGCAATTGAAAAGATAATGGATTCTCAACCCAACAGCTCCAGGGTCCGGGATCTATTGGTAGTCCATCCAAGGAACATGCCTCTGGGTTCCGGTCAAGCCCCTGATTATCTCGATCAACTTTCTCTCTTTGATTCCACCATGGGATCCCACGAAGGAGATCTCTTAAACCCCATTCGTGTGGGGAGGATTTCCCCAGACAAGAAAGACATTGATCACCCCAAATCAACAAAACTTTTGAGATGCTCTAACCTTTTAAAAGTTAGCACTTTCAATGTTCGCACATTGAACGGACCATCTCAACTTAAGAACTTGTCATCTCCATATCTATTAACACAATAGATCTAATAAAATGATGCAATACAAGAGCATCGTTCTTTTCACCCAAACGATCATTTACTATATTCGTCAAATTCTTCTTTTCAGCTTATTACTTCTTCCGCAACCAAAAACTCGGTTAACGCTACTGTTGGAGGTATCGGTCTTCTCCTTTCTCCTAAAGCAAGTAGTAACCTAACAAAAATTGAACCAATCTCATCTAGAATTATGATTGCTAAGTTTTCTAGTAATCCAGTTTGGACAGTTGTCTGTGTATATAGTCCCCACAATAGTGCTCCTGAGGAAGAAGTTGAGGAGTTTTATTCGTCACTTAAAACTTTGCTTAACGACATCCCCAGGCATAATTTCTTAGCTATTGCTGGTGACTTTAACACGAAGCTTGCTTGTCCTGATGTTTCTTTTTCCTTTAATAAGAGCACAAATCGTAATGGTGAACATCTTTTAAGTATGCTTGAGGAATATGAACTTTTCTCATCAAATAATTCATTTACGAAAGGTGCCAATCATCCTTCTCTTCTGTGAGTTCTGATCACCGTATTGTTTCTTCCAAAGTCAAACTGAGTCTTCGCTCATCCAAGCCCTCAAAACCACATCCACTGAAAAGAATCCACTGAAAAGAATTCACTGGAATGAAGCTTCCTGTAACCCTGAAATTTGTAATAGGTTTGCACTCGAAGTTTTCAACCGTTTTTCTAACCTCTTTGTCGATGATTTTGATAAAGACAATATCGAAGAGGCCTATTCCACTCTTATCTCTGTTACAGAAGAAGTCGCTCTTTAACAGCTCCCAAAAAGAAGAAACAAAATTCGTCTGATTTAAAATATCGTCCCCTTGTTAACGAAGCGAGACAAAATCTTAGTCTTGCCTCTTCTCGCTATAGTGCAGCGCCTACTCGAAGACGTAAAGCTGAATTAGATTCTGCGAAGGCAAAGCTAGATGAAGCTTATCTAGAAGAAGAAGTAGCATTTATCAACGGTAAAATCAAAAAAAAAAATCTCAACATTTTTCTGGCAATGCGCATAGAGATGCCTGGAAATTAGTCAGAGAAATACTAATTCAAAAATTTCTATTCGATTGAAAGGCGGCTCGTCAGAAAAACGCCTTGATAATTGGTTGCAGCATTTAAAAAACCTATTATGTAAAAAAAACAGTTTTACCTGTAAGTGACTCTCTCCCCAGCCCAGGGAACAAATCTCTCCTCCTTCGAATATTCCCATCTTTCAGTTCACAATGAAAGAGCTAACAAATGTACTTTCCAAAACTAAATCATGTAAAGCATTCGGTTCTGATAACATTCCGCCTATTATCTGGAAGGATGTAAACTTCTATAATATTCTTCTGAAATTATGTAATCTTGCGTTTGAGGAAAATGTCTGTACAAGCCATTGGCTAAAATAAATTATTGTCCCTGTCGCGAAAAAGGGAGATTTCAGTCTAGCAACAAATTATCGCGGTATTTCCCTTCTTCCTATTGCGGCAAAAATTTATAACAAACTTCTTCTGACCAGACTTCGACTCTTCATATATAGAACCGATTCTTCGCCGTAACCAAAATGCTTTTCGCGGCGGCAGATCTATTTTGTCGCATCTTAAAAGAAGCTAGAAACTTTAATCTTGACGCGATCTTGATATTTGTGGATCTTAAGAAGGCATTTGATTCAGTTAATCGTGATAAAATGTTTTATATTCTTTCCCTGTATGGTATTCCACAAAAAATAGTTAACGTCATAAGGTTACTCTACACTGATACCAAATACAATCCAAACTTCTGATGGTGAAACAAATACCTTTCCTATTTTAGCTGGTATCTTGCAGGGTGATACTCTTGCACCATTTCTCTTTATTTTAGTTGTAGATTACATTATGCGTGTCTCTACTGATAAAATTTCAAACTGTGCTTTCCTTCTCGAACGTAGGCTGGGCCCATGATGGTTCTCGATGCCTTAGATGCCTTATAGTCAGCTGCCAATTGTGTTGGTTTTTATCTCAATGAACTAAAAACCGAGTACCTTACTATCAATATTAACGATCTCATAGCTGAAATTAAAACTGTGTCTGGAATTAAACTCAAAAGAGTTGACTATAAATATCTTGGCTCCTATATTTCCTCATCTGAGAAGGATTTCAAGGTACGCAAAGCACTTGCTTGGGGAGCATGTAATAAACTCCATAAAATTTGGTCATCTGAGTTCTTAACCTCCCAACCTAAAGTCAAGGTCTTTAAAACCTGTGTTTAGCCTATTCTACTCTATGGTTGGGAGACTTGGTCTCTTACAAAAAGGTTGGAAAGGCCATTCGATGGCACATATACCAGGCTTCTTAGAATGGTAAAAAATCTCTTCTGGCGCGATCACCCAACCAAAGCCACAATCTATGGTTCTCTCAAGCCAATCTCATTGATCTTTTGAAAGCTAAGCGCGTCCAGTTTGCGGGCCACTTTCTTTGTGCGTCCTCTGAGATTATTTCTTCCTTGCTGTTGTGGAAGCCCAAGCTAGTGGCTCAAAGATCGAGAAAATCTACGTTATCAGCAGGAACACCGGACTCGATCTCCATGATTTGGACAGTTATGCGCGACCGCGACTCCTGGCGCCAGCGAGTCGAATCCATTATCTCGACTACGGTCGAACGATGATGATGATGGGTCGGTAGTTACCACTGCTAACTTAGATATAGCAGGGAAAAAAAGAATCATTGATACTTCTCGAAAAGACATCAGAAAATATGCTTGATTATCTTTGACGGTAGATCGTTTGCAGCTTCTGATTTATTTTTAACAAGCATGTTAGCATGTAAACAAGTTATAACTTTCTTGACCTCATCTTTGGTGGTGTTGAGAAATTTGAATTTACCTTCGTTCGCTGAGAGCTTTTCTTTGGTTTTGATAATAATTGAATGATTACGAAATTTCAGTAATTTCTTAGGTGTTTCCAGAACATTTGTCTTCCAGGACAGGTTCTGATGGTGGTGCGGTTACTTTTAGTTTCTTTATAATTTTAGTAATGAATTCGAAATTTCTTTATCATCTCTGATTAAGTCGTCGCCTTCAACCAGTGTTATTTTTTCACTAACAGGACCTTTGTTTGAGAAGAAAGGTCTAACAGTTTTCCAAAATCTCTTATTATCACTAACACGTTTTTCATCCGATGATTCATAAAATCTCTTTCTGGTGGCTCTTCGTTAGAATTGAAAATCTTTTCCCAAAATAGAAAAAAACTCTCCAAATTCAAAACGTGAATGATTTTTTTCAGGTAGGTCTATTATTCTTGTCTGCCTGTTTTCCTACTTGAAATCAGTTCAGTGTTGAAACTACTCTCGTTACTTAGAAAAAAGGCTATATTTTTCAGGTTTTTGGGAATTGGTTTTACTCACAATGTCTATCAAAACCAAATAAATACTATTGGTGGAACTTTTAAACACTTTGAAGATTGTTGTAAAATGTTCATCTTAAGAGATTTCCAAAGCTGCCCCTCAGAACCGTTATCACCAAGATCAGGGAAACCAAACTCTTTATCACCCATACTTGACAATTTCATAATCGATCACAGTCTATGTCCCATTGATGTCAAACTTGGTACTGGGCCATCTTACACCTACCAACATGCAACTTTACCCAATCGTAGCTACATTGACCACATACTCGTCTCCAACAATATAGTCAACGCATGTGATAAAATTCAAATCCATGAACCCAATTATACAAACACAGGAGACCACCAAAAAAATAGAAAAGACAATCGTCATCAAATGCCCGAGTGTGAAACAACACAAGAATGTACAGTTCGGTTTCGCCTCTGATGCATCAACTCTACATGCGGAGCTGCTTATCAAAGACACAATCCAGAGATACAACCACAATGGTTCCCCGGTGTATATCTGTTCACTTGACGCAGAAAAAGCATTCGACACCTGCAACTGGTATAAACTATTTCAGTCATTACAACAAAAAGGAACCCTACCAGACAAAGTGATCAAGTTCTTGATACAGCTATATCTTAACGGCAAAGGAATGATAAGATATCATAACGCATACTCAGATACTTTCAACTTATCTCAAGGAGTACGACAAGGATCGATTTTGGCACCATTTTTTTACAACCTATATACCGAAGACCTCCTTGACAGAATTCAAAAATTAAATATCGGAACCTTCCTACCAGGGGATATCGATACCTCCATAATTGCCTTCGCCGATGACCTAGCATGACACTCAAGCATCTTCAACGACTCCTGGACACCTGCCTGATCTATGGCAATGAGCACGCTATAAAATTCAACGAACAGAAAACACAGTTTGTCATTTCAGGGCAAAGCCCACTATCAAACCCATACCTCATAATGAACTCCTCATTTGTTACAGTCAAATCGGAAATGAAGCACCTGGGATTCAATTGGGGAACCAAAAGAAATTATGTAATAAATCTCGACAGACACAAAGAATCCAGACTTTCGGAACTGTGGGCAACTACATCCTCCTTGTTATCAAGCGGAGCCAGATGGTATCACCCAAGCACCACAGCCTCCGTTTTTCGATCAATTATTGTCCCCAAAGTGTTATATGGCGTCGAAATATTGGACATCAACAGATACTTCGAAACCCTATTGGACAAACAGTGCAGAAATTCTCTGAAAACTCTATGGGAGATCTCCAAACATTCCAGAAATGACCTGAACAAATTCTTCAATCTCTCAGATTTATCGTACGACATCAAATCCAGGAAATTAAAATTCCTCAGACACCTAATGACAAACGAAACCACGAGAAGATACCTCCTTGCGCTGTTATCATCCAACGATCGATCATTCTCCACACTTCAGACAACTTTCGACATCGCTTTAAACGAGAATATTGATATTATTTCTGTCATCCTTGGTAATAAAATTAATTTGGAAAGAGAGACTCAACTTGATAACGACAAACGCTCTGAACTGAATGAAATTCTTTCCAACTGGGACTCTGAGAGTCGTGCTAAATTAAAATTTTTACTAGAGTCAAATATTCCTAGATGAAAATATCTTATCGTATACATTAGGTAATATTTTATTTTTATTTTATTTAGACTCTAAGGTCATTCTAACTACAATCTGAAGCCAAATCAAGCTAGCTCTCAGCCTACTCTCGTGTCTTAGCTCTAGGTCTAGTCAATCATTCTATCGGGGAGTACTCTTTACAGAGGAAACCACAATTTTTGCAAATCTAGTTACTTAATCCCTTAGCCTAGCCCTGCTCTGTCCTTCTCTTCTTGCTGGTCGAATTCAGAAACATCCTATTTTTTATATCTCAAATCTATGATATGGATATAATGATAATGTTTAGTAAATTTTTCTTATTGTTGATACGACCCTATAACCTTGAGGACCAAGCCCTACTATAATCTAACTTTCAACCACTACATATAGGTCCACATTTTCCAGCTTCTTCTGTACAGAACGACATGTCGTCGTTTGGTTTGGTTTTGGGGTTTGTTTACAATACAATCCTTCGAGTCTTCTGTCCGTCTAGGTCCGAATTACAATCTCAATCCTGAGTCCCTGATCCCTAGTGGCTGTTCGGCTAATTGTGGGGTCCGCACTTAGGCGTTTGGAGGCAAGACCGCTTCGAGAACATCGGACAAGCCCCGCTGGTAAGAACGGTCTCTCCTCCATATGGCAAAGCGAATATCCCGTAACTACGATTTCAGTGTCCTATATATCCTATATTGTTTTCTATTTTTAAACTAAAAACGAAACTGTAAATTTTGTTTATAGTCTAAAGTATATATACCAATAGTTTTTGGTAATAAAAGAGAATTTAATAAAAATAAAAAAAATTATTTTCTTCCCACACAATCTGTCAATTAAAAAGAAAAGTTTACGGTCAAGTTGGTATAAAAGGGGGAAGATTGGGGAATCATTTATGAAGGGAGGGATAGGAACCCTTTCCGCACTACGAGCTAATCAATTAGCTACCGTCAACAGCAATAATATTTCACTTCGCTGTCTAACATTTCCCTCGGCTTTTTTCCTCTTAAAATCTGGTCTTTAATTTTTTTTACAGTTTTCACTTCATTCGTTTTGTTTTTGGTTACGCGCTTGTTTCACTTTCGTATTTTATAAGTATTTATTTTCAAGATCACGGAATATTCGGTAAAGTAGTAGTCAGCCCCTCCCTAAGCTTTAAATTTAGATATTATTGCTAAGACAAAAATTGGACTTATTTCCAAAAGAAATCACAAAGAATATTGTGTACCAAGATATAACTTTATATTGTTTCTTTTTCTTAAGGAGTATCAGTGAATGATGGCTCAACGAAATATTACGTGAACAACAGATTTCATTTTTCTCATCCATGGGAAAGAAGAAACTTTGAGATTGAGATTGAAGAGATGAAAGATGTGGAAATGCAACCATCAAATTGGGCCAAAATGCGTCGTGCTAAAGAGACAGGCTACACAGGGCTGAGTCTTTTAGTGAAGTTGAATGACTTATATGCCTTTGACCCAACAATTCATATGGTTCATGACGTCATGCACCTTGTAGCTCTAAATCTATGTAGAAAGTTGTACAGTCGCTACTTTACTGATGAAGAATTCGATCTCAATGGTCTTCAAGAAAAGTTGAATGATTCACTTCTGGTGAGCTGTTTTTTATGCTGATGATTTTTATATTGAATTTTGTTTATTTTAATTACCAGGCCCTCAAAAAATCTATAGACTAAAAGCTCTAAATGTTGTGTGTAATTCAGAGTTTTAGATTGAATCTAGATTTTTTTCTACGAATCATTATGTATCTGAGGTTTACAACATGTATTTGAAACACCCGGTCACTCTCCAGTTCAAGCTATATTTAAAAGTGAAGTTCACACCATCTTTATTTCGTTTTAAGAAATGTTGGAAGGTCATTGTCCAAAGAACCCTACCAAATGCCAGAATCGTTGAACTGCTCTTCCATCACCGAGCAGGGCTGAAGAAAGTGGAGTTAGCGAGGCTGACAAAGATATGCTGGAGAAGAATTATTTTATTGGAGGAGAAAGTCTGAAAAGAACAGTGTGTGAATACAGCACACAACTCGTTACATTTGGTAGAAGATATGGAGAGATTCGGTCATTGCGACAACTTTTGGTGTTTCAGTAATGAACCGTAAAGTGGTGAGATTTTTAAAACAAATTTTTAAATTCTATTTATTTCAAAATCAGGGCCATTTTTCAAGATTTATAATGTGGCCACAATTTGATATTACTAATTAAAGAGAGCATAAATTTATTTATTAATGCAAATCATGGCCAAATCTGCATGAACTTATTCCCTTATTGAGGCATATGTAATTCCTTACATACATTTTTATCTTGTGTACAGTTTTCTCACAACTTTCAGAGTTATTCTATATTATATACCAAGCTCTAATTTGAATCCTCTTGAACCAATTCAGATACAAAGAAGTACCTACAAACAATAAGAATATTGAGGCGACGTTTGCGAAACAGGAAGTTAAACGAGAAATATTGGCGTTAACACAGATGAATAAAAGAGTTAGTTATAAATTTGATGAGATCAATGGTGTAAGTTGATTTGATGATACTGATGATTGGTCTCTAATAGACGCCCCTTCCCCTGCTCATTATTTTGGACGGTTTTCAAACCAACATTCGCCAAACTTACTGTACTTTAAGGGAACTAATTTTCTCGTTTTTCTTAGTTCCTGTGAAATTCTTCAAGCCTTGAAAACCGCAAAACATCCACATGAATAACTATATCAGTGGAAATTAAGTTTACAAAGTATATCGTGCTTATGTCTTCTAACTTAATATTTTGTCTCGGTCTAGACACCACAACAGAACAAAAATATTGTCATTATTATAAGTATTTTATGTGTGACCGGGACCAACCGCCTTATTCCATTTAATTTGCACTATACCACTACGCTAACATTTTAGATTAATTTATTTATTATTTTTCCATCCTCTGAAGTAGTAACATGATGATGGCGTTGGTTGAGTGTTGTTGGAAATTCCTATTTTTAAGGCAATGTAAGTTTCAAAAAAAAAAAAAACTGGGGGATCGAAATTTTTAAGGAAGGGGGGATGACCACCCTTCCAAAACTCTGGATTGTTCATGATATGCGTATTTTCCAGCTTGTATCCAGTCTTGACGGCGCAAAAGTTCATAGCATTGATTTTGCTATTCTTTTCATTGGATCAACTGGTATTTTAAATACCCACATTGTAGATGAAGCACTGCAAACAGCCTTGACCTCTCTGAACAAGGAAGATGTAGAAGTTTATCAGGCGTCCCGATCTTGCTATCTATGTCATCAAAGATCTCATTTAAAGATTGGAACCTTTGTGCTATTAGTCAATGGAAATGTCGGTAAAATTGAGGAATTCATTTTCACCAAGAAAGAAGATTGGTCATTGAAATTGGCTCGTATGAAAGTTTTTACTTTCAATGATTTAACAGTCAATGGAATTAAAACATTAACAGCTTCAGAAGAAAAGCAAATAATGAAAATGGATAGCGTTTTACGGAAAGTCATTGTTTATCAAGGAAATAACGACTTATTGCTTTTTGTTTATATGGATCGTCCTGGTTTCGAGTTAAATTATGATGCATTACCTTGAAAAGTTGGTGGAAATTCTTTTGTATATGACCTCCTAGTAGACCTTGCTTACATTGTTTCTAAACAATTTAAGGGATATGTTCGAAGAAATTCACTTATTAAATGATACATGTTTCTTATTGACGATTCCAAATTGACAAAAATTCTCGTAAAATATCAACAGTCAGTATTTATATAACCGAATTTAATTAAATTAGGATCTTGGTTATCCAGGCAACGTTTACTTAAAACTGTAAACAACCGCCTGAAGGTGACGAAAAACAAGACACGTGTGAGGTCGGTTTTGTTTGCTTTTTTTGTGTGTGAAAAAGGGAAATGTAATGTGTCAAACTTCAAATTAGTAGCCAGCGAGTTCCGTGTTATGTAATGAAATTGTTTTTGAAGAGTTTTGACGATTTTTGAGTAAAAGGAGGACATTTATAAATTTTCGACATAAAAGTTTTAACAATGGATGGATCAGAGTATGATAGACTTGGTGACACGCCGAAGAAAGTTATTTCCTTTTTATCACCGAGTGTTCATAACCAAAAGTGTTTTATTTGTAACAAAGCTATTGACTACAAAATAAATTTGTGGAATGATTCAAAACTGACTTATGCTGGGGAGGTTGTTGATAGTTTATTTTCGAAAATCAATTTCAATTTGGATTACAAAAGTATGTGTAGAAACTGTTGGAGAAAGACCTTAAGGAGTCTGTTGATAAGTATAAAACATCAATTGAAGCCACTCGTAACGAATCAAAGGGGTTTGTACGAAAACAAGTAAAACGTCTGTCCAAGACTGATAGAGTACCCCCAAGTAAAAAGAAATTGAATTTTGGTGCTCCACTGCAACAGCCCGAAACGACAACCGAAGAAGAATACGTTAAGGTAAGGGACAAATAATTTTCCTTGTTTTGAGGCCACTGACTTTCATGCACATTTTTTTATAAGAACGAAGACTAAAAAGAAACCTAAAAAGTCGAGAGCATCCGAAGGCTTTCAAAAAATTTGACGTTCTTATAAAGAAACGTGTGTGATACGATGCAAGATATATATTCATTAAAGAAGGAAAGACTATTTTTTCTTATAAGAACTATGAAACTCTGGTTGAGGCTGAACTTTGTTCTTAATTTTTGTGCTTCGACCCTATTTTAGTTATGTCTTATTTTACCCTATTCTATGATTTGATACTTTCAGTACACGCTTTTTTATAAGACCAAATAAATATTGCACCATCTTTCCCTAAAAATAATTTTGACCACTTTCCCCCAAAAAGAATTGCACTCCCCCATCCTGGATAATTTATATAGCCCTGTCTCTCTGCCCCAGTGAGTATCAAAAGATCAGTGGGGTGAAATTCATAGCTTTCAAATCTGCTGGGATGGGTCAAAGTGTTATGTTTTTTTCCACTGGGGTCATGAAATTCTAGTATTTGTTCTTTCACCATATTTTCAGTGGGGTGGCTCTTTTTCTTTTTGAATTTTACCACTTGGGTGAGAAAGAAAATCCGATTTTCCACTGGGGTGACCGGCCATTTTCCCATTAGGGTGGCCAGTGAGGCGGAGGGTCCCACTGGGTCACAGAGACAGGGGTGTCTTAATGAATGCTCCTTTAGTCATTTATTTTGAAAATGTTCCAAAAAATTAGACCACCTCCTTGGCCTTATTTTATAGCTTACTATCAACGATAAAGACACCACTCGACATTTACGTATCGGAAAAAAGGAATTCAAAATCATAGAATATGCGATCGATAGAAAATATACCGCCTTGCTACACGTTTTTTTGAATACATACCCAGAAGGCACAGAGGATTTCCTCAAAAATTATGTCCGTAAATCACTTAGCACCGAATTAAAACTCATATTCAAAAATCAAAAATCCTTGTTCAGAACACCTGATGTCAAGAATTTGGATGAATTCTCATATGATGATATGCATAAAGAATTGAACGAGAAAGCACCATTTCTAACAAGCATAATTAAGCAGATTGCCATTAGGCCAACAGTTGGTAAAAATAAAGTAAAAACTGCAGAAACTTTGGTTCCATCGATTGTGACAGCTGTCAGTACCCTTTTCCATTGCCGAAGCGATTGCTACAATACATGCGCAGTACTTAATGGAATTCTTCTAAAGTCAGGAAAGTGTGATAAGATGTGCTTTACAAGAATGGAAAAACTCAATCTGTCAGTATGTTATCAAAGTATAATCAACAAACAGTTAAAGCTTGGGGAAGAGTTTCAAGTCCCAATTATGAAATGGGTATCCAAGTTACAAAAAGATATGGAACTCCTGGAAAAGAGACTTGACCTTTCAAAAGACGAAACGGACGACTTACCAGTGAAGATCGAATCTTATGGAAAGAAGGACTTTGACCTTGACGAAAGTTTTCTTGACGTCAATGCAACACGTGCGTGCTTTATGGAAATTGAGGAATTTGAAATTTTGCCATCAAACCCAAATCCTACAAATACCCCAAATGACCAAGATGATATTATGAGCTCTGAATTGGGAGACGACACGCTCGATTTTTACGACATTGATCTCGATATTCACTCGTCAATCACCCCTACGATCAAATCAACCACCACTAACCAACTAATCGACCACACTACCGACCAGAACAATAATCAACCTACCGATCAAGCCTTCAACTATTCCACCGATCAAATCTTCAACCATTCCAGCGATCAAATCTTCAACCATTCCACCGATCAAACCCTCAACCATTCCACCGAACTAACCTTTAACCATTCCACCAATCAAACCGACCAAACCTTCAACCATTCCACCGATCAAACCGATCAAACCCTCGACCATTCCACCGATCAAACCGACCAAACCTTCAACCATTCCACCGATCAAACCTTCAACCATTCCACCGATCAAACCCTCAACCATTCCACCGATCAAACCTTCAACCATTCCACCAATCAAACCATCAACCATTCCACCGATCAAACTCTCAACCATCCCACCGATCAAACTCTCAGCCATTCCACCGACCAAACCTCCAATCATCCCACCGATCAAACCGATCGAAGTATTAATCAACCAGAACCAACAAAGGAAGAAAGAGAAAGGTTAGCAAAAGAGGAAGAAATGGACCGACGTTTTTTCTGGTTGAAGTTTATTTTGGTCGGAGACAATCTTGACATCATGATAAAAAGAAGACACTTGACCAAATATCTCCAAAATATTGACATGCATCTATTTCATTTAGTGGCGGTTAAAAACCGTGTTGTTGCTCCAAATGATTTGATTGGACTACCAGCAAATCCACCAAAAACAATAGCTGAAATAGATCTCCAAAATTACATACCTAACAGGAGTGATTCTTTAAATTTGAAAGATCATTTCAAGGTCCTTGTGACTCGAGATTTGATTGAGTATGTGGCAGAAGCCGACTGGATGAAGAAGTATGTTGTGAAACATATTAAGCATGATTATTCAGAGGAAATGAAAAAGAAATCTGAAATAGTAAGTTTGTATATAATAACTCATTTTTGTTATTAAGTTCAACTCTCTCAAGTATTAACTCTATAATGAATTTTGAACCCCCTTGATTTTAGGAAAGAAAAGTCAGCC
This sequence comes from Tiaropsis multicirrata, assembly GCA_032270745.1. Taxonomy (NCBI): domain Eukaryota; kingdom Metazoa; phylum Cnidaria; class Hydrozoa; order Leptothecata; family Tiaropsidae; genus Tiaropsis; species Tiaropsis multicirrata. Next base: position 2,174 of record JAUJPO010031341.1, on the reverse strand, counting down.
AACATTATGTGTATTTACATCTCTTATAACACCCCTGTCTCTGAATCCTATGGGGTATCAAAAGCTCAGTGAAAGTCAAAACTTTCAAATCCGCTGGGTGACGAGTCGAGCGTTTTTAAAATGGGGTCATAAAACTATTTTGTTCTTTCATCATATTTTCAGTGAGGTGGCATATTTTAAATTTTGAATTTTACCACTGGGATAGGAGAGAAACTCTCATTTTTCACTGTAATGACCATTTCCCCAATGGGGAAAAATGGGTCTTTCTTGATCGATTTTTTCACTGGGATGGCCAGTAAGGTGGATCCAAGTGGGTTAAAGAGACGAGGGTGTGTTATATATTTTTTATTTTCATTCTGTAGCTTGCCCTTGGAATCTACAATCAGAACGAGAATAAGATTTCAGGTATGACGCAACTCCTAAAGGAAATGCATAAATTCGTACCTGGTGACAAGACAGAAAGCCTGCTTCGAATACTCGGCATTGGAGACCTTCTCACTTGCGAAAGAGGAATTTCTGCTCAGGACCATCAACAAGATGCAGACACATCATCAAAAAGATTAGAGGGCTTAGTTCCTGGTATTGCCGATTTCCATACGTATGGAAATTTTATGGAGGTAATTCACTAGACCACGAGTTCATTTGAATAATCCAAAAGCACTTTAGACTAAAACTTTGCAAATAAAAGGGTTTTTCAGTGTATGAACTATGACAATGATCTTGTTTACTTTTTAGTCATTTTCAAATTTTATTTCTGATATGTCTTAAATCGTTAAATATTTTATTTCATTGCTCAGGTTGTCTGGCATCTTATTTACAACACGTCATCTGGCTCTGATATTGGGACAATTTATCAAGCCAGAAACTTCTTAAACGCAAAGAATGTCACTTCATCACCCATGAAATCAGTCAACGCGTGTGAAGATTTGATCTTGAAATATACAGAAGCTTTGGTCATTACCGCTTACCATAAGTGTATGGCAGAGTTCAAACCAGATTTGAGAGAACCAAAAAATCGAACCAAAGAAAATTACGAACTTTTCATTGACCAACTTGTCTCGAATTATATAACACCAGAGACCCCTGAAATTCCAAAAGAAGTAAAATCAAGTTTCAAATGCACCTTTTGCGAGAAAAAATTCAAGAAAATGAAACGACTGATGACGCATGAGAAGAAGGAGCATGCAGACGAAAAGAAACCAAAAACGCGAAACGAGGACGAAGATTGTGTCAACAATTACACTAGAAATGCCTTGGCTCTTGGTTATCTGACCAAAAATATGAGAGATGCACGAAAAGAAGGCGACGGTGGCAGAATAATCATGCTCTACAAATATTTCTTATTGTTTTTCAACCTCGATGGGAGAGTCAAATATTCCTTTTATTTGCTAAATTTACTTGCGCAAATTGATTGTCTTTTACCCCCTGCTATGGCACACGAGCTCAAGTGGAATAGAACAGTCAACAACCTCGGGAGACAAGACACGAACGTAGAACTGGACAGAGAGCTAGAACATAGAAATCGTTGGGCGAAGGAAGAAATTCAAAGTTTTAGAGGAAAGGTGACGGATAAATCTATTGAAAGAATCGGACATTCATATGACAAGACAAAATCAGTTATTTCAAAATTTGATGAAATGACGAAGGTGAAGATTCCAGGTGGAAGCCACACTACCCCTAGTTGGAAGTGTGACGTTTTAGAGTAAGCAGAACAGTATCAAAATGCTGATCTATTTAAAGTTGAACTTGGATGCTCTCACAAACATTTTCAAAATTTCCCAAAAAACTGTTTAAGTGAGTTGAACTTCGATCTTCTCATTGAATGGGCTAGGGAAAAAATTATCGATTTCACAAAAAAACGACTTAACAAAAATTTCTTTGAAATGGTAAAAGAAGATCAGTTGTGAATTTATGCATAGCCATAATTGCTTATTGTAAAATATTTTTCACTGACATAGTTCAAGCCCCCTGCCTGCATCTATATAATTTGGAAATTTTAGTGGGTACAACCTTCTACTAAGCAATTACAATAAAGGCTCGAATCTTAGGGAGTACTTATATATCTTTTTTATATCTTTTTTATATCTGTTTTTGGGGGTACCTTAAGGGGATTAATTTTCGCGAGGATTATATTTCGCGAGTTTCGCGAGTTCTATTGTTTTATAACAAAAGAC
>JAUJPO010031230.1:0-18978 GCA_032270745.1 Tiaropsis multicirrata | reverse complement strand
GAATAAAAGAGACAAATTTTTGTCTCGATGCTTCGTTCTCCAAACTCGTTTAAGAGACTTTACTACGGAAAACTTCATTGGGCTCATAGGTTGTTGTTTGTTTGTAGGCGTAGTGGTTATTGTACTTGTTCTCCCGCGTAGTTCGAGTGTCTCTGTTAACGCAATGGTTCTGCGGCTCGCATCCATGTCCGGCTGCGCTGTGATTCCTACTCCTAAGTGAACATAAGCCATTCCGAGACAACAGAGGGCATATTTCTATATACATTCACAATAAATTTAAATGGAAGTTAAAACTGACCAATGCAGGGGGGCTAAAAATTAATTTTCTTTTTTTATAGAATTTTGATTGGGACAAGTTGGGAAACAAATTGATTGCGCCACCCTTTAAACCGGTCATCAAGGATGACACAGATACCAGTAATTTCTCTGAAGAATTTACAAAAATGCTTCCCATTGATTCACCGGCTATTATTCCCAAAAATGCTGACAAAATATTCCAGGTATTATTTTTTCGGGTATAGAAGATTTAATGAAATATTTCCGTCAAATTTTATAAAACTGGGGGTTTGCTTTTTAATTATATATATTTTGCAAAGCAACAGTGTTGTACGAGTAATACATAGGTTGTTCTGCATAACAACGCGATTGTTGACCATCCGGTATTCAGTAAAATTATGATCATGAATATGTGAATTTTATTATTGATTGTAATATGGTATTAGTTATAATGGTCGGATGATTAATTCAAGTATGTTAGTTGTAACATGCTTTTGTACATAAATAATATTTGTTTGTCACACACAGGGTTATTCGTTCATCGCACCTTCAGTATTATTCGGTAACAACGCAATCGCTGACGACATTTTTGCTGCCAATGCCAGTGGTGTCAACAGACCTGGAAATGCTTCACTCATTTATACCAGCATGTTCGAGGTGAGTGAACATCATATTATCTCGTATCTTATAAAATGTTTTAAAAAATCATTTCGTTGAAATGTACAATACAGAAGGTACTCAAAAGATTTTGACGGAGAGTGTTGCTTTTGCTCATAATCCCTTATTTGGAAGTCAACACTCTCCGTCAAAGTCTTTGAGTACCTTCTTTATCCGCCTCTGATGTTAAAGTGCTTTGTAGAGAGTTGTCCAAGAACTTTTGATTCTGGCATACCCAGATAAATTTATCACTGTGTATCAGTCTGACCAGAGAAATGTTGGGTTTTTTTCAAAATCAAAATATGTTACATTGTTAAATAATCTAGTGTAAACATATTCTTAAAAAGCAACTTTTTTCCCCACGCATCAAGTTTTTTATACGACAATAAATTATTTAAAACACAAAGGGGATTTGAATAGATGCTGACACAACTAGAAATATGTTGTTCTATTCGATAGCATTTCTCTGCTCTGACCAATCATAAGCTATTTATAGAACGCCATCTTTAATTTCAATTGCAATCTTTTTTTAGACATCATCATTTCATAAACAATATTTATTATCCGATGAGATCCTGGGGAAAGGAAGCTTCTCAATTTGCAAGTAAGTTTGATCTCAACTTTTTTACACCAGCTGGAATAATGTCCTAGGGTTGTATAGATTTTGACGAATTTTGTGAGTCCAAATTAGCACGTTTTGTTTAGGAAAAACTACTGTTCTATTCTCATTTTTCTAGGAAATGTGTTGACCGTAAAACGAATATAGAATATGCTGTTAAAATCATGACGCGAAGGTAAGAATTGTTCATGTCACCGCCCCTGCGCCCTGTCTCTGAGCCTTAGCTAAATGGGTGAAAGTCAAAACTTTCAAACCTACTAGGGCGGTTCAAATAGTAATGTTTTTCCAGAGATCGAGGTCATAAAAATCTTTTGTTCTCTCATTGTTATTTTCAACAGGGTGGCTCTTTGTATTCTTTTTACTACAGGGGATGAGAAAGAACGTTCGGTTTTTCACTGGAGTGACCATTTTCTACACGATATTTTCGCCGAGATGCATTTCAGTGGGTCAGAGAAACAGGGGTGTTTCTTTGCCTTACTTTTTGGTCTATACGAATAATTGAATGTTATTTTCTGTATACAGTATAGTGTAAAGGCTGTGTTCCTCGCGTGCTTTCATTTTGTCTTCCTTTTTTTCCATTTTTTTCCTTTTTTTCCATATTACTGACAGCTTCTTGAGTATTCTGATTTTGTTTTTCATTATTCAGAGCGGATCACAACACGGAGATTCAATCCCTCAGAATAGCACAAGGCCATCCCAATGTCGTCAAAATACATGAAGTACATGAAGATGAGGTATTGTAATGATTTTGTTTAGACGAAAAACAACAAGTCTAAAATTTTCTAAGATTTTCTTTTTGATCTTTCCCAAAACATAATTTTTAAGGTTTTAGCTGGATTGAGTAGTTTTATCCCTGGTTAGGTGCTGATCTGACCCCTGCACATGTAAAGTTAAGAGGTTATCCTTGGTGACACATCCTCTACACAATCATTTTCTGGAAGAGCCCAATAACATTCGAATGCTTCAACCTCTTTTTATTCTTTTGTTCCAGTTACACGTTTATTTAGTGTTGGAATACTTGCGCGGTGGCGAGTTGTTAGAACGAATCAAAAGCAAACGAAGCTTCTCAGAAACAGAAGCGTGTCACATCATGCGAAAGCTCGTCTCGGTCGTCCAGTTTCTACACAAAATCGGCGTCGTGCATAGAGATCTCAAACCTGAGGTGCGTATCATCCCAGCAAGCACGGAACGTTGTTTCGACGTCCAAACAACGCCAGTACGTTATTTGGACGTTGGAACAATATGTCTGCTGAGATTACTCTTGTTCCCCATTAACGGCCTTTAACCTTCAGCCGCTGTATTTGATCCTTTTTTATGAATTTATAACTCTAAAGGCAGATTGTGGTCACAGTGATAAGTTTCAGGCAATTCTCTTGGTACCACTGAAAAGCCCTTAGTCTCAGCAAGGCATTTTGGCTGAGAAGAAAGTGGTTTAGAGCCATGACCAATAGATTGAGGCGTTAAGATGGCTATTTTTGGACGAACGTTGTACGTCCAGAGTCGTCTAAAGCTTCAAGACTTTTATAAAGGAAACTTGTTGTAATGCGTGATTCGAATAACGTTTTTCTTCTAACTTCCCTCTTTTTATTAATTTGCTTCTAAAAATTAAAGTGTGCAATTTGAGAAATTATTATTTTTCACTCTTTCGGATTATTTTTACTTTTTGCTATTCTATTGGTTTAAAATGACGTTTCTTTTGAACCATAAAGTCATTACCCCCTCTGACAGCAGTTTTACCTCCGAAAAACAAGCGTTATTTTGTCTCCTCGGACACACAAATTTACCTGTTTGTATTTTTCACATTTTTAAACGCCTGCGTTAAATCTTTTTCCAGAATCTTCTCTTCGCTGATCAATCGGAGAATGCACAATTGAAATTGGTGGACTTTGGATTTGCGAAGATCAAAGGCAGTCAACCGATGCAGACGCCCTGTTTTACTTTGTCTTACGCTGCACCAGAGATTTTGAAGAATGCAACTGGTGAAAGCAAACCAAGTGTTTACGATGAGTCTGTTGATATTTGGAGTTTGGGTGTCATTCTGGTGAGTGATGTTTCTCATTTGAATCATTAAGACCTACATTTAGTCGGTCGATTTTTTGCCTTGTCTTAACTAATATACTGGCTTCATAAACGAGCAAATCACGTTTTTAATCGAGATTTTTTTGTGATTGTTACAAGATATTTCAATATGATTAGTTGATGGCCTATTCTACCTTAGTTGAATCATTACCGGATCCGTAAAACTATCCACATTGGAAAAAAAGCACGTGAAAAATTCAAGTAATCACGTGTTTTAACTGATGTCTTTGACGCAAATCGACAAAATTTTATTTTGAAAACGGTGTATTGATTGAGATCAGCCCAAACGATTACAGTCAAAAGTTTTTCTGCAAAAAAGGATTGAAAGAAGTCATTGGGCATTGACGAAAACTTTGACTTTAGACAGCCAATCTTTTGTCGACTTTAATTTACGTAGATTCGTGTTAAATGTGGGTCATGAGACGGTTCCATGCTCAGTATTTCCGTCACAGCCATTATTTTATTGTGTCACTACCCAAAATCTATTTCACAAGATTGTTTTGTACAATTTGTACCCCTCAAAAGATACATAAAACATTTTGGGTGGTGTTAATGAAAATGAAACATTGTCCTATTGCACCCTACGCAAAATTAGCTCTCGTGATGTTTTAGCTTTCATTTGAAAACATTGAAAACCTCGACGACAAATAGTTATATCATCTATCATAGCATTACCCCCAAAAAATTACAACCAAAATTTTCCTCAAAAATGCTGGGGGCTGGAATTTTACAAAATTTTAGGGGGTACCTTTGATTTCAGGGGGTACCTATTTTCTGATTGTAAGGTCTGGGGGCTGAAGATATCTTCAGTAGCAAAGGCCAAGTTGTTAAATGATCCCAGATCTATTTTAGGGAACTTGAAAGCCTCAATTCTATGAGATTCAGGGGTGCTTAGTAAGGGTTTCCTTAAATTACACGAGATGCCAAATCACAGGGGGTACCTAATAAGGTGTGTTCTTTAGGGGTACCTATTCACAGGGGGTACCTACGAATGTCTTTTTGTAGGGGGTACCTAGATTTCAGGGGATTCTTAGGGAGGATCTAAATTCTTAGGGGGGACATAAAACCCCAGTCAGAGCCATGTCTATTGTATTGTGTTATTTCTTCTCTGATATTCTGAGACTTATTTAACCTGCTCTATATATCATATAATTTATCTTCCAATTTGAGACCACATCGTTCTTTTACAGTACAAAAGTCTCTAAAAGTCTCTTGAATAAAAGAGACAAATTTTGTGTCTCGGTGCCTCGTTCTCCAAACTTGTTTAAGAGACTTTACAACGGAAAACTTGAGTGGTCTCAAATTGGCCGGTCGACAACCTCTGAGTTCTTTTCTATTGAGTTGCACCGTGTTCGAAACACATTTTTTTGTTCTCCTTTTATAGTATACAATGTTATCAGGGAAAGTGCCATTTCAACCAAAACAATACACAAACCAATCAGCCATTGGTATCATGAAAAGTATTATGCAAGGAGAAGTGTCTTTTAATGGAGAAGAATGGAAAGATGTCTCCTTGTCCGCTAAAGGACTCATTCAAGGTATGTTTGATGAAAAGCTGTTCTTATAGTTCTTTTGAAATTCAGAGTTTCGAATCTCTTGAATACATGTGTTTATCAAGGCATTAGCGAGGTTACGTTGAAGAGCGAGATGGATCAAAGGAGGACGGCAGACTAGTATGACCCCCGAACACTTACAATTTTTTTGGATCCTCCAAATCTAAGACTTTCGATTGCATGTCTGAGCATTCTTGTTTGCGGAGAACAGACGGTGCGTACCTCATTTGCTTCAGGAGAAATCATTACATTCTAACTAGAATTCTTACAAAGAAACTGTTTTTTTTTTCTTCTCCTAGGTCTACTGAGAGTCGACCCCACTAAACGAATGACGGTGGAAGACATTTTATCACACGAGTGGATCACAGGGCGTATTGAAATGCCCACTACGCCCTTAAGAACGCCCAACATTCTCGATTCGTCAGGGAATTTTGTCGGTAAGGCTTTTCAAGTGGCATTAAACGCGTACCACAAAGCGGCACGAACGGTAACGCTGATGGACGTTGCAAGTGCACCGCTCGCTAAACGGCGGAAAATGAAACACTCGTCACACGATCGTTCCCCATCGACTGGCTCATCAGGGTCGGAAAAGTCAGACTTGAGTTCCATTGATTTAAAGGACCAATTTAATAGTGGCGGCGGAAGTCGAAAACGAAAGATGGATGAATATTCAACTACTTCCACTGCAACCATTACTTCAGCTCAAGGAATTATCACAACAAACAATGAACCGTATGACCGCTCGCAGCTTCAACTTTCTTTGAACAAACCACCAGTTCCCTCTAGCGCTGTAGTTGCTGAATCAGCTTCAGGAGTCTCTGGTGCCACGGCATCTACGAACATTCATAATCAAACTGCTAGTCACACTTCAACTACCAAAGATATGGTCAATTTATCCAACTTTACAACGGCTTACATTTCTTGTAGCAATAAACCGCAGACGTTTTCGCAACCTCCAATTCAACATTTACCGCCAACGTATCAGCAAGTTACGAACTACCAACCGATTTCACAACCACCACAACAGCAAATACAACACCGAATCCCTCAGCCGGCAACAGATTTAATGGCACGACAACAGCAACAAAATCAAATACAACAGCAACAACAACAAAATCAAAATCAACGGCAACAACAACAAAATCAAATACAACATATCCCTCAGCCAGCAACAGGTATAATAGCACGACAACAACATCATCACCAACAACAACAGCACCATCAACAACAACAACAACAACAACATCAGCAACAACAACAACAGATGAGCTTTCAACAGCCAGTAACAAGACCTGTAAACACGGTACAAATATGCAGCAGTAGCGGCACCGGATATCCACAACATCTTATGAACAATATTACAACAATGAACCAGGCGGCACTATTGCGGAATACCCAAATGGCAGCGGCGGGACCTTCTCAAATGTCACTCAATTATACGTATATGAACCAAACCCGACAACCGGTTAACCACTTGGTAGCCCTACAACACCGACACATGAACACCGCAAACTTTCCTGTCAATCAAACGTTAATACAACCTCCAAGTGGTTACGTTTCTACCATCACTTTAAAGCAAGACCCGCAATACGGAATACCTCCTGCATACCCAGCAGCGGCGCAACAAACAATTGGCGCAACCACCAACACCGGTTATAACGCCTTGTGTGCACCGTGGGTGGAACCCTCGATAACGGGAACATGGACACATTCCAAGCTACCGACGGGTGTTACACCACTGCCTCAATATTCGAAAAACACTCCTGAGTGGAGTAAGAGTGACGATGGTAATAACAATATCTTACCGCCTTTGTATGAAAACGCACAGTCTAGTCATCCAACGGGCGGCGGTGGTGGTGGTGGTGGTGACACCACGGGCAAAATTAATTAAATTTTATGTGTGATTTTTCTTTTTACTACATTATTTGTCTAGCGTTACTTTTTTTCTAATTTGAGCTAGTTTTCGGTTGCTTGTTCAATGTGGGTCAATTGAGAATTAGTTGATCTGGTAAATAAAGACTACTCTATACAAATCTTCAAGTTTGTCAACCTAATGAAAACGCAACTCGCCCTTATTCCTTTTTAGTACGTTTTTCTTTTTAATCAAATTCTTCTATATTTATGTTTTTTTCTACTTGAATGATTTCATTATTTTTTTAGTATTAAAATATTTTTAATTGTTTTTAAAATGACTCGCGCTTTTTTTTATAGATTTCAATTTTTTCTTTAAAATCTGTTAATTATCTGTAATGTAAATATTTTAATGACTTTTATAAAAAACTATTATACAAATATGGTATAAATTATGTTTAAACACCTGTAAACTCTTTCGTTAGCATTTTCGAATAGACTTTCGTGGTTTTATTGGGGACAGCATTTGGGCAAAAACTGATAGGTTAGTTGTTAAAATAATTTGAGACATAAACCAAGAAAAAGCGCTTTCATTCTAACCTGCCCTGACACGATGGAACTCAAGCTTCTTTAACTTAGATATTATCTTAGGCTAGTTTGTCCATATTTGGTATCATGTACTCAAAGGAAATTCTTGCGGTGAATAAATATGAATTCTATTTGTTTATTAATTCATTAAATTTGGACATGTTTCATATAATTCATCTTCCAATTTGAGACCACATCGTTCTTTAGTACCAAAGTCTCTAAAAATTGCTTGAATAAAAGAGACAAATTATTGTCTCGATGCTTCGTTCACCAAACTAATTTAAGAGACTTTACTACGGAGTACTTGAGTGGTCTCAATTGGCAGGCCCACAACCTCTTTACCCGCGACTCATTGAGCGAAATATTTTGAAATTGGAACATGGAAGAAAGTATAGGTATAACGTATAACATTTTATGACTTTTAGGAGATTTTTCTAAAGGAAGCAGTGCTTTCTATTATTGTTTATAGAAAAAGAAAAACTCTAGGAGCTTTACAAAAATGTAAATAGATCAGCTAATAATATTTTTTCTTCTTTAGAATTTAAAGAGTAGGAATTAGATCAAAGATTATTTTTGACGCAGAAAAAATGTTCATGTCAAGCTTATTATATGTGGTTGACAATTTAAAGATTATTGCGGTGGCAAGTCCCACTTTTACAGGGTGGCGTGCATAAGAGCACAAGTACAAAGGGCTGATGTAATTATATAGAAACTTCATATTATACAGCAGATGGCTGCAGCTTAAATTTCAAATAGTTTTCTAAAAGGGCGAATTTGAATAAATTTCAAATAGTTTTCTAAAAGGGCGAATTTGAAGATTCTTCATTTTTTTTGTTTTAAACATGACATCAGCACCTCCTTAATCTTTCCCAAAGTTGAATTTGAAAATATTCAGTTTGATGTATATTTTTTCTTTGCTTGTAGTCAGCTAGCGTTTTTTTAGTGGCCCCTGAAATGCAGTTTTTTCAGCAATAACTTTTCCGTCAATAATCTTTCACACTTAAAAATTGTATTTCGTCATCGAATAAAAATATGCTATCGTATAAAAAAGTTAAAATTATTTTTCAAAATGTCTACATAGAAATGGTTGTTAAAACTCAGGTCACTGGCCCTTAAAATGCTGATTTAAATGAAGGCCACTGATTTCTCATGTTGAAGTTAGTTAAAAAAATCGTGACCACAGTTTCTTTAAGTAATAAATTTACAAACTCATTGCCAAAAAACAGAAGATTTTTAGGTAAATCTTTATACCCTTTATAAAGGTTCAAAGTTCTGATAGAAGTTTTAAGTGTTTTTAGTCTGCAAAATTGACTTTTTAACGTCACAAGTGTCCCTGGTTTTATTTTTCATGCTTAAAATGACGGGAAAAAGGTTGTATTCATGTATAAGATGCACTGTAAAATTTTGGTGGTCATAAACCTCAGCTATATCAAAAGTTATAAAAAATGCTACACTTTGCAGTAAATCTTAATCCCTTACGTAAATTTTAGTTGGTCAACTTTCATTAGCTGAACTTACGATTAGTTTTACTATCAGATCAACTACATATTGATATTTTTTTGTGGCAATTGAATGTAAGAATGTACCTATTACCCCATTATGTCGGGTTATTTTTAATACTTCGGTTTGTAGAATCAAATAAGAGTACACTCATTTTATTTTTATAAGCATAAAATCGGGCTGAGGCTCAATATGCTTAGCTAAATTTCGTTTCCAGCCTCAAATCATGCTTAGGCATATGCTTATCAGAGTAAAATTGAAAGGTCCGTTGATTTTGACTCCCATCTCATTTCCATTATTTTTTTGTTAAAAATCATATGTTTGTTGTGTTCATTTTAAATATTTTTTTTTTTTTGCTATCAAGTCCACTTTTGAAATTTGAATGATGAGCTTTCTCAGCCTGGAGATATGCTTAGCATTATGCTTAATTTTTTGCCAATTTCAGCCTGAATATGCTTATAAAAAAAAAAGTGTACTTTTTGACCGATTTTTGCTTCGTCATTCGTACCCTTATATAACCCCTTATTATTAACCAGATAAATATATTTTAGCATCAAGAATGTTTTGTTCTCAAAGACAACATTGATATAAACAAACTAAGCCAAAAGAAAATTTCATAAACCTCTCTTTCGTCAGGAAATCTTGAATTTCAACAAACCTACATTCTGGGGGCCATCTACTGTATATCGTTTTTTGGTTTCATGATGAATATTCTTAATTTTTTTGTCGAAATCATCCTAACATTACTCAGTCTGAAAAATACCAAGAGAGTGGTTTTAATTGAAAGAAAAGAAGAAAAGTCAACTGAATCAGCTTGAGAAAGATTTTTCTAGGAATTATTTCCAAATAAAACTTTGACCTTGAAAAAAATTACTGGTTATTTAAGAAAAATTGTATTATAATATATTTAGTGTAAGCATATCCGAGCCCGATTTTGAATTTTTTATTGCTTATCAAAATACAGGGATACAAGATGTAAGTGAAAGTACCAATAAAATACAGTTATTAACCTTATGTTTTCTTACGCGTCTCAAGTATCAATATACAATTGTCAAAACACAGAGCTTTAAATTGATATTTGATACATATGTGTCTACTAACCCTGACTGTTTTGTCACTTCTTTCAAATACAAATATCTAGCTTATAGTGTTCAAATATAAAACAAATATTGGTGAAAATTGTTTTGATATTACAAAGCTAGTACATTCAGTGTTACAAAGCTAGTACATTCAGTGTTCAGTTTTGAAAAATATTTAATTCAAAAGAAATTATGTAGCCATTTTATTTACTGTGTATGGGATGAGGAAGACAAGGCAACTGATGATTTCAGCCATTTTCTTTTTCGTCTTTTTTGTAGCAGTTTTGTTTTTACAAAAACGTGAGTATTTAGTAGCGGAATAGACCTTTTCATAAATTACGCCACGACCAACGATTGCCTCGTTCTCCTACAATTACCAAGGTGATTATGTCTCACGAGACTCAAAATGACACATCTATCAATGTATTCAAATTCTGATAAGCTCTCTTGGGATTCAGTTACCATAGAGCTCAATTCAAAACGATGCAGTCGTTGGCTGTGACGTAATTTTTGAAAAGGTCTATTGTTTGCTCTTTTGCATAAAACAACCCTATCACAGCACCCTGGTGAAGGATCAAATTCCACCAGGGTGGTGTATTTTATTCCACGGGATATGGATTCTAAGATATAGAGAAAAATAAATTTGCACCAAGGCTTAACTTTTGATAAATTTTTCACCGGGGTGATCTCCAGGCGCAGATCTTATTCAGGGGCGTCAAAGAGGCCCTCAGCGGTGACCCATATCACGCTAAAATTCAGTCTCAACCACGCATCACGAAATATTACTAAATCGCAGCTCCTCGCGCAATTTTGATTATACAGTGCAAAAGTTCGTAAAATCAGGCATCACGCTGCAAAATGTTGTCAAATCACGATCACACTCAAACTTTCAATCACGCAATCATGCCAAAAAAATTCCTTTATTCTAGAAAATTTCAGATGCCAAGCGAACCCGCTCAAAAATATAGCTATTGTGCTAGTCTTCAATTCTCCTTACTACGAAAATATTCCAATCCTTCAAAAAATGTACTCAAATGTGTTCGGTAAAATAGTCTTCTGTGGTCAACAACCACGAACAAAAAATGTAAACTACAGACCAGATATTATACTGAATATTAATCATGGACATTTGGCTTACCATTGTGCTGCAAAACTTATTCAACTTTATCCAGATTATTCAGGTAGGGTTTACTTTTAATCTACTTAATTTATAACTGTTCCGCAGGTTTTATTCCTCAAATTCTAAGGAATATTGACTTGATCTATGCATAGAAACTGGGCATAAATAAATCTTCTAGTCTATACACAACCCGAAGACGAGAATCAGTATACGAGAAGAAGGATTTAACAAATCTTGGTTTTAATGGAGGCCAGTAAATTGATGTCAGTAATACATATTAAAACCAATATTGACTTGACCTCAATTTCAATGCATAATAGCTATACAGTGCATAGACACTAGGCATAATAAATCTTCTAATCTATCTACTAAAACGTGCATATTGCATCTTTATGCTGTCTATACACTTGTGGAACGGCAAAAAATGTTTTTGTTCCAGTGCTCAGGTGATACATAAATTTTTGATTTTTAAGGAAAAATTAAAATTTTGAAGTAAAGAAATTCACTATGTGAGTTGGATACCATCACTCTGATACAAGAGTATGGGGAGATATGTCAGACATTGTATGTGGGGTGGTGGTGGTATTCAAAGGTTCAGCACCTGCGAGAACACAAAGTTCTCCTTTCGTGCTGTTCGATCATCGTCATCATTACGTCATGGCCCCGGTGTGTCGCGAGCACAGGGTTAACGATGCCTAGTTAGCACCATGATTTTCATATCCTAGGGTAGGGTATCCCGGGATAGGACCCATTCCGTACTCCGGTGGGCCTACTTCTCTATTACACATAAAAACCTAGTTTCTCGAAATGCCCATTACCCGCTTATTAACTTATCCTTCCTACCTCTAAATGTCGACTTTAGTTTTAATACTGATTCTTTTGTTTGATTATCGAAACCTCCATTTGCTCAATCCTCGATTGTTTTCATTTGTTAGGATATCTCTATGCTAACGATGACATGATTATCAATTGGTGGAATTTGGTTAATCGAGATCAAAACAAGATTTGGCAAGGTGCTCAAATTGTTGATTTCGTGCAAACTTTACATGGAGACATTAGACAGAAATGGGTTTGGTGGAATTCTTACATGGGATTATCCTCATGTCGAAAATTTTATCAAGAAATAATTGAGCAAAGCAAAACGTCACTATATTTTGACTCGATGTATCAAGTTGCGTTACGTAATGGTGAAGGCCAGCCTCGTTGTGGAAAAGGGTGGTCCGATTTTTTTTACATTCCGGGTCGTTTTGCGGTGGCTTTTGTACAACTTTCAGAAATAGCATATAAACACAAGACCTTTTTAGAAATAGCCGTTAACAACATTCTTCGCAGCTTAGATTATGTGGAAAACTTTGAACAAATCAACGGGGTGTATTTGCCAGACCTAGGTGTTGAAAATAACGATCCTTTGTTATTCTGGGGAAGATATTACAGCCATACATTGACATTTATACATCCTTTTAAATTCAAAGTGAGAAAGAAGAAATTCAACATGGAAAATTTGGAGGTAAAAGTGATCCAGTATACAAAATATTTGAACAACAAGACATTTTGTAACAGTGTGGATGATGAAAAAACTAACATTCAAAATTCGTCTCGAATCTGAAGAAGATATAGTATTTATGTTAGCCCTATTCACGCCGCCCCTAACTTAACGTCTGTCCAATCAGCCTGACTTCACTAAACGCTGCAAATAAGGTAAACACAAATGTCAAAAAGTAAATGAATATCACCCCTTTTCAGATATCCACTCACGGCTTAAAAGTTGCTCCATACCTTGGGTTAATAAGTCCCAAGTGTGACATAATTAAATATCATACCTATATTAAGTAATTAATAACTATGACGTCATAAACAGGTTTTTCGTTAATTAATCAACATTGGCATGATATTTAATTACGTCACAGCTGGAATCATATACCCTAAGTTATATAGCAACTTTTAAGCCTTGAGTAGATATCTGAAAATGGGCGCTATTTATTGCGAAAACTTAAGGAAAATTCGAGATATGCCTTAACACACCCGAGTACCAACTTTGACCCTCGATTGGGGCTTATGTCTACAGATTTAGGTAGGATTATCTCTCGTTAATTCTGCTTTGAGTGTTCGTCGTTTTATCTTTATCCGCAATCGCGTAAGTTGGTTAAGTTACAGGAGGCTATGTAACCCAATCTCGCAACTGTGTTAACGCTATTAAGCGGCCCGTCAGAAAACTTGGACTACCAAACTTCCCTCATATGGCATGGGTTGACCCAGGCGAAGGTTCGTTCACTTGCCAAATGAACCGCGGCAAGTGGGAATCGAACCTCAGTCTTTCGTACAGGGCTCAAGGTCGATGACCACATTACCATGGTGCCTAGACACAGAAAGAAAAATCTTAAGATTATCATTATAACCTCTGCCATCGTATTGATATCCTTGAAAACTTTAGTCAGTAAATTAGACTTTCTCTATATGTATCACTTTATTTTATACTCCGGTGTGGGGGGGGCGAACCTTTAGAGACCCTTTTAATTTTTTCTGTTTTTTGCGACTCTTACAGAAGGTAAGGAAGGTTGAAAACCCTTAAGGGCTGCACATACCCAGCGAACATTTTTGCATTACCCCCGTTTTAATTTCAGTAAACTGGTACACAGGAAGCTCCGAACAGGCATAATGGACGAATCTTTGGCACTTCCTACATTGTAGCATTATCTTTTATGATCTCATTTGTGAAACATTTATCGGCTGTACAAGACCCATATTTTGGTGAAATTTCGTTGTTGGATTTTTTCATTGATTTTCGCCATTTTGTTACATTTTTCAGGAGCGTGCCGCATATAAGCATTAGCTTCTTTTAGAGCCCAAAAAGTCTTGAAAATACACTTTAGATAAAAACTTTGATACCAGCATTACCTGGTAATCAAAGAGGGGAATTAGCTATTAAGGTACAGGAAATTTCATTTCATTGAATCATTTTTGGGCTCTAATCTGCTCCTTCTAGCCCATGATCAGACAATAGATGGGATTTATATTTCAACATTTTTCCGCATTTTCCACATAATAGCGTTTGTAAGAAACTTTGACAGGTCATCTTGCAATTTCATACAATAACATAAACTTGAACATGCAAACAAACAAAAATAGCTTGATTTACTACGCATTACCCCATGCCTCAACTTTGGCTTAGTTAGGGATTTATTTTGTGAGCGAAAGCATACACATGATGTCATTCCAACATTGTTCCGACGTTCAGATAAAGTTCTGAGCGTTGGGACTAAGTTGAACCTTGTTTGAACGTTAAAACAACGTTCCGTGCAGGCTCAGATACAGGGGTAGGTTATAACCAATGGAGGAGAGTGTACTAATTATCATATTGCCTTATATGGAAATTAATTACTCTCCTTGAATAAGATAGCCTACCTCCTGTATCCGACCCTACCGTGCCTTCAGGGAAAGCGGTCTTTTTTATGTATGTGACATCACAAAAACAAAGTCCAAGGTCCATAGCAGTGAATTTCATCAAGCTATTGAGGTGACCGATCCCAGGAAATCGATAAAATAGCAAGAAACCTAACTGAAAAAAACAAAAAGGTCGAGAAAGAATTTCAGATAGAAATTTAGAAATACAAAAGGTTTTTTTTAACTTTTGAGTTGGGATAAGCAGGCTATCGTAACCAGGATAAGAATATACCGTTCTAGCGTCCATTCTAAAGTTTATTCAGTTTAATTAATTAAGCTTTTAAGATCAAGTACTGGGTCACCGAATATAAAACACGTGGAAAGTCTTGTAATACAAGCAAGGTGTTTTTTTTGTTTCATGGTGAATATTCTTAATTTTTTGGTCGAAATCGTATTTATTATAAAGTATTTCTGAGATTATATTTTTAAATATTCTTATCAGCCCCAGTCTTTTTAGAATGACCAGGTTTACAAAAGGGTGAAAAGGAAAACTAAAAAGAAAAATAAGCCAGCTGAATCAGCTTGAGAAATTTAAAAGGAATAATTTCCAATAATGAATCATACCTTTAAGGTGGTAATATTCTTAGGTCATTCTTAACTTTTTGTCCAATTTCATCATGAATATTCTTATAAAATGCATTCTTATAAAAAAGCGTGTATTCTAATTCTCAATTTAATACACCCCTGGCTTAGTTACCAAGTGGATATTCTTATGTAGGTGGGGATTCATAAGGAAAATTTAATGGGGACATTTATCGGATTCATTCCACTGGGGATGCGAAATTCTATCGGTTTTTTGTTCGAAAAATGATGGGGATAACACATCAAAATTTGATGCGGATATAAAAGTTTTAATGTCATCCCCATTGAGGCGCCCTTTTCAAGTGTGGCGATATTCTATGATAATTTTCGACCGAGGGTTGTTTTAGACTCATTTTTCCAGTGAGTGGCGGTCCAACCGGGTTTGTGGTATGAAAATGTTGCACCGCTAAATGCAGGCGTTAACTGCCACTCAACCAACAATTGGTGAAATAATTTTAGACTTTTTCAAAAAACATAACTTTGGGTTAAAACGAGTTTCACCGTCTGTGAAATGTAGTTGCGTAAGTATTACTGAAACGAAAAAGTGCAATGTGTGTAAGCGCTTGAAATACATTTAACAATAACATTGAAATTGTAACATTGAAATTGCGAAACTGGAAGATCTTTCCTAATTCGTTAAAAATGTGAATGACCTTAACATTAGATACAGCAGAGGCGCGGCTTCATGTAAGGCACGCATATATTTTGACGGAGAGTATTGACTTCCATTTAAGGAATATGAGCAAAAGTAAAACTATCCATCAAATTTGTTGAGTATCTTCTGTATCCGCCACTATTAATTCAGAGACCCCTAAATCCGTGGTAGAAAAGCACAAATGATGAAAAGAACTTGAAGTCAGAAGGTTTGTTATAAATTTATAATTGTCTTGCTTTTACTGTCAAATAAATAAATAACTTATATTCCATAATAAAATAAAACATTGCATTAAAAATACATAAAATATTACTATGTACAGGGGGGCTTTAAAAAAACACAACATCAGTGTGCTAAAATTTTCTAAAAATATTTCTTAAAATTTATCTGTGGATTTCAAATAATTTTGAACCCAAAACAACTAGTATCAAAGGAATCGACCAGCGATACCATATAGAGTTCTCAGTCGCTTTCTATTATCGCCTTGGTGTAGGTAGGCAAATTCCATTTTGCTTGCTTCGTCGGCACTACACAGAATCTTGAGAAAACATTCTTTGGAGCAGATTGACTTTCTTCTTCACCATAATTGAAATCTTCTCCAGAACGAACTGCTTTTATGATTTTCTCCTTAATCGGATCAAACTTCGGACGAATTTCTTTCCCAATTTCATGAACATTTTATTTCCCACGCAACAATGCACATTTTTCAGACAACATTCATCATTCATAGCAAGTAATCCGTTCGGGCGAGATGATGAACCCGTTTGTGCAGGTCTTCCTTCCGTAAAGTTCACGAAGAATAAAACTAAAGCAACACAGCATAAAACTCCTGTCATTTTCATCTTGGATTTTCTTTTATATCGAGCTTCCTTGTTGATAGTGACCTTCCCTTTCAGTGGAATGTATTTGTTTGAATATGATATAGATGCATGGGTTGGCTCTTATATACTCTACTCAGTAAACACAACAAAAAGATGACTTTGATTAATCCCTGCCATTGTTCCGAACATAATCTGATCATCATCAACTTATTATGTGTTTGCACATTAGATTAAAACAACAACACAATTGATTGAATACAAATATAGGCTGCCTGCTGCGCTTTAAGGTGATTTCATGCAGATGTTTTTCCTACATTTTTGGTACGTCGTTTCCGCATTACCCTATCGGACAAAAAAATGTCGGACAAAAGTGACGAAATTTTTTGGAGGTGACGAAAATTATGTCCGACGAATAATTTAGTCCGACGAAAAATAAGTCCGACATTTTTTTGTCCGCCGATAAGGTATATATAAATCCAAATAGATTTAGTTTGTTTTTGACGAAAATGACAACGACTTGAAATAACGTTGTGTGCCTGCTGGGAGGCTTACTAAACTAATAAATAAATAAATAAATAAATAAATAAAGCACCCAGCTCATCTTTATTCGATGATGTAGAAAAAAGCTCTACAGGGTTTAAGCAACCGTTATCATAAAATGCTTTCAATGTGATTTTTATTCAACTCAATAGCACAAATCATATTGACGTCATATATTTATAACCAGACTCCCAACCACGACAAAAGGAAGGAAGGAAAGTAGCGCCGGAAATCGTAGGAAGTATCTTTAAAATATCCTTGGTAAAAAGGACACACGATCACTTGGAAACGAAGTAAGCAAGGCGTGTTACAATCTTTATACTCAGATTTGGTGGTAAATGCTACCAAAAAAATATGAAGAACTCACAACTTAAGGATGGAAATTTTCCTAATGAACTTAAACCAAGGGAAGCATTTCAGGCGTATATTTAAGAGTGGGGTAGGGGTGGGAAATTTGAGAAAATGTCGATCAAAGTTAAGAACATCTAAGCCTCGACAGAAATTTACCGGTTCTTATGAAAAAAAGAGTGTATGAGTAAGAATACTAAGAGTAAACAGAATTTCAACTAAAATTCGAATTTCTGGAGCTTTCTGAGACCTCCTGCTTTTTTAAACCCACGTGTTTATTTATTGCTGAATTGATTTAAAACAGAATCCTCAATATAGAGTGAAGTATAAGATATCATTGCATACTGAAAACTTTGAACCTAGAGACGTGTATGAGTCACACAAAGTCATTAGCATTGCCCACTAGCTAACTTTTCTAGCATCCATGTTAATGTTGCATGACCTTATAACATTATAAACGGACATATCAGTTTGTTGAAAAGGCTGTGAAATTTAAGCAAACCAAAAAGAACATCAGTTTTTTGCAAAGAATGCGGATGTTTTTATTCTAATTTGGATCTTTCTATAAGGGAGACGTGATCAACATGTTTTGGCAGTCAACACTTACTTTAAACAAAAAAATCTGATTAAAAATCGCTTCGGGCGTCACACTCAATTATAAGAGTAAACATTCGTCAAACGAACCCATTCTTGGAGACAAAAATTGAAGTATTTTCAAAAAATCGGTAAATTTTGATTGATATCCAAAGAGGTCCATCAAGAGCGGTCGTTACCCAACAGACATACAACGGTACTCCAACGTTCTTTCAACGTCCAAATAACGGTCTGACATTTGAAAACAACGTTGTTTGGACGTCAAAACAAAGTTCCGTCCCTGCTGGGTAAGTAGTGACAACAACTGAATGTTAGTGGGAACCCACCTACTCACATACGACGACATGGAAAAAAGTTATCAAAAAACGTGAATTGCTGCACATTTTTCCCACGAACTAAACGTTCTAGTAGAGTTGTATTTTGACAGGAGAAGAAAAAAAAACTTCTGTAAATTTGATGCGTACTGTAAAATACAATATTGAGAAATTTGGCTTTCAATGAAAGTCGGACTCCTTACAGGTGCAGTGCAAAGTTTACCGAAAACCAACCCTTACAGTGCACCTGACTTTTATCAGAACCACGAAAAACCTTAAGGGCCGCACGCCCGGTAGGTTGCTTTCCTTGATTGGGGGGGGGGGGGGGGGGGGGGGGGGGGGCGCCGGGGGGGGGGGGGGG
>JAUJPO010031119.1:0-18999 GCA_032270745.1 Tiaropsis multicirrata | reverse complement strand
TTAGGCTAAAATTTGCGTTTTTTTGGACAAAAGTGACGAAAATATTTGTGGGTGACGAAAATTATGTCCGACGAATACTTTAATTCGACATTGTTTTGTCCGATAGAACGTGGACTCCTCAGCTGTATGGCCACCACCGACACTAGGTGCTTGGACACAAATGAAGTAAAAAAAGATTTTCATTTAGTATTATGAATTGAATAATGTTTATCTTGTCCAAGATAATTAAATCTAAAACATGAATGAAGAGGAACAATTTTGCTTCAGATAATTAAATCTAAACTAAACGTGAATGAAGAAGAGAAGAAGAAGAGATGAAAATATAACAAATTAAGAAATGAAATGAAATGAAAGGAGGAACTATTTTCACAAATTGAAAAATGTATTAGACACACTTAATTTAGCCAATAGTTTTTAGCACAGGATGTCACATACAGATGATGTTGACGACATCGTCATTGAACAATCAATACACGTCGTCGATGGTTCTTCTAAAAATACGTTGCTAATAAAATTTACTTAATTGATCCTTAATTGATCTGAAGTTTACGATAACCATTACGTAATCTTTCCCGCGGAAACATCTCAATAGGCTGGACGTTTGCTATTAGTTTTATTGTTAGAAATTCAGTTAAAAAGATTACGTAATGGATTTCATGAATAGCTCCTCTCCTTATATATACAGGGGGTGAAAGATAGTCTTTCATCCCCTGATATAAATGTTACCCAGCAAACTTTTAGACCTCTTAGGTTCCATTTTTCCAAAATCTAAAAATCACTTTTGTTCCTCATTATAATGATCTAATCTTCATTTTTGCTTAATGATAAGATATTATAATACCAGTTGGAAAAATAAATGCTTTTTCCTCGACTATCGAATAGAATTTTGTTCTCAAAAAAGCAAAACAAAATTGAAGATAATGAGCGAAACATTCTATATAAATCTAAGTGACACATATCATATTTGAGTCACACATTCTGAAACAATATTTCCTGTAACAGACAATCCGGCGTTGGATATAAATGAGATATCAATGATTTGATATATGAGGCAGAAAATTCAATGGTATTCGAAGAAAGAGAAGAAAAACGAGATATGATGGTGCCGCGCGTTATTCCAACATTGTTTCAACGTCCAAATAACATTCTGACGTTGAAACAACGTTGTTTTTTGGACATTAAAACAACATTTCATGTCTGCTGGGTGAGTGGGTTTTGAAACAACCAACTACTGTAGACTTTAAGAATTATTTCCTTCCTTCAAGGTTAGTGTTTATTAAGATAATCAGAAATACCATTTATTTCAATCGTATGCTAACACAGACTACATTTAAGCACATTAAGTGAGGATAATACGGGTATATTTATTATATGTTTCCGGTGATTATTTTGCTAGTTTTGTCTGGGGTTAAATGGCCTTTCCCAGAAAAAGTCCGTATCCCCCTGTTGAGGATATAGGATATCCAGGGGGTCCGAAATTTTCAATATCCTAGGATATCCAGGGGTTAAGAATCTGAAGACCAATTTCTAAGCACAACAATTTAATACTTTCAGACCTGTAAGCGCATAACTTAACTGCAAAACAATCAGTCCGTAAAATTGACGAAAATTCTTATCTACGAAAAGCATGACGGGTATTATTAGCGATGGTCGGGATATTTAAATACAAATTAAACAATATGTTCTTACCTTCAACTGTGAGGGGTTTTCAGTTTTCAAATTAACAAGAAAGATAAAATTTCTTCTTCGTTCTTCTTGATATGCAAATAAATTTTCTCCGTTAAAAATCTTCTTCTTTCTCGAGTATATTATAAATATAATTTAATTTAATTATTTTGATATTTTTTCTAGTTTCTGTTCTATGTACAATCTGAAAAAGACAAAAGAAGTATGGTTATTATCAAAGGGTGAACCTAAGTGAATGTTAAAACAATTAAAGGGGTGGTAATGATCTAGAGTCTTCATGAAGCTCTAAAATTGTGTCACATAGCAACTGTGGCGATATACGCAATCTTTAGATTAAAAAAACGTTACGTAAACAAATACTGTAAGTGTTTTAGTTTTGGAACCAATTAGCTTAGGAGCCTTTGAAGTTATATCAATTTATAAAAAATATCCATGACTTAACTTAAGTTTTGCCTCACTTTTTTCCTATATTCCCAGCCAACATTGTTTTAACGTCCAAATACGCTCTGACGTTGAAACAACGTTGTTTGGACGTTAAAACAATGTTCCTTGTCTACTGGGTTAGTAGCCTGGTGGAACAATTGCCAGAATCTAAAAACTGATGTAATCTATTTAATTTCAAAACCCGAACTGTAAGCATGGTTTAGCTTGCTTTTCTAGCTTTACTCTCCCAGCAGGAAAACAACGCTTTTTCAACTTTGTTTCAACGACCAAATAACGTTTTGACGTTAGAACAACGTTCCGTGGCCTGCCTTCCTCCGCGTTTCCGGTAGGAAAGATAGGCACATTGTGAGGCGACTGGAATTAAAAATTATTTTGCATCAAAGCCCTATGGCTGGGAGAAAATGATTCTATATTAGATTCAACCTATGGGGACAGGGGATATCTCGACAGGGGATATCTCGTTGGAAAGATTTGAAAGAGTGGAAAATGAAAACATGAATATAGTTTGACATAGTTTCAAAATTTTGAAGAAAGGAATTTCCTTCGAAAATAGTTTATTACCAGGTCAACCATCTTTGTGACGTCACAGACTCGTTAAAAAGGTAATGGTTCATGAGAAGTGAAGGAACTTTGGAGGAAATTGCTTCTAATTAAAAGTTATTTCAGAAAATCGGTTTCGTTTTCATTCTATCGCTGATAAAGGATTTAAAAGGATGAAGATAAAAACATTGATACAAAAATCGACAGTATGCTTGCATGAGTCAAATTTATAATTCTCCCAATGAAGAGTGGACAGTATTTTCCCATTGATTGCAAAGAAAAGGAAAGAAACCTTTAGATTTCCCCATACTCCATATTACAGACCCGGTGGACCCCCTACCTCCTGAAAGGTCCACAAAAACATCCCTATTCGAAAATTAGCATAGAAAATCGTCCCTATTTATAATTGATTTCCCCACTATATTTTGATCGATTAATTTGTCACCCCCGTCAATTCTTCGTACAAAAGAACAATAGAACTTTGTATCCCAGTAGTTGATATCGCCATTGGGATTTTATATCTTCTTATTTACCCTCACAGGAAGGCATTTCTGTTTGTCTGTCTGTCTGTCTATTTGACTTTCTGTTGGTCATCCATCCGCCTGGCATTTAATAATGCATAGTTGAAAATTGTACTCATTTGAAAACAAATACTATGTATATACTGTAAGTCCTATGTTTGTGATGGACCCTTAAGATGAAAGGATATAAGAAATAAATATGTGATTGATGCACATGAAATTTTTGTCATGATTTTTTAATATTTGGATCTATTATACAGGTACTATGTCAATATTACATATTTTGAGTCAAAATTATTTATGCAACGTGAAAATATACTCTTTTTTTGAAAATAATTTTGATGATGAAAGATTTCGGATTGAAACAATTTCTCACTTAATCAAACGATTTCTATACGAGGCAGAGGGCTTAAGCTAAGCTCACAACATCAAAAGCTGATGACCTTTTTGAAGTACTTGAGATTAATAAGTGATATCTCTATTGATTGAGTCTAGCCTTTGACTTTGATTGACGTTTTTGTTGTGAACACGCTTTAAATACTGTATAAAAATAACACCTTTTTGAGCCAGTCAATTTTCATTTTTGTGTTTTTGTGACCCTTGGAGAGAGACTTTCGAAACCTTAAAATGGTATCCTTACAGCTAGCACATATCCGTCATCTTTTTGCCCAAGTGCCCCTTGCCCCTCCCTGGTATTCATTGGAAACATAAGTCTCAGTAGTCAATCAAACCAAAGAAACAGAAATCAGACTGTCTTACAATGATCTAGATTACAACAAATTCTAGAAAAAATGATTATTTTTTTAGAATTTTTCTGCAAAGTAGTTTTCCAAATTCTAAAGATACCCAGATAACATTGTTTCACCGTCCCAATAACGTTCTGATGTGTCTGCGTCTAATAAACAGAATTAAGACTCGGTTAAGACTACCTCACACCAAACCAATCTGAAGTCGACGTAAAGCTACACAACAAAGATCTCTTCTTTTTTTTTTTTTGCTGATCGGGAAGATAGAAATAGAGATCTTGCTGAAAATGAGGTTAAATTAACATAGCATTTAGAGAGGATGAGTAAACATCATTATTTTTGCGGTCTGGTAATAAGATTATCACTCAGACCAAATACAGTTAGTGATGCAGTTTTCTTATAAGCATTTTTTAAATTCATCTTCCAACTTGAGACCACGTCATTCTTTAGTACAAAAGTCTCTAAAAATAGCTTGAATATAAAAGACAAATTTTAGTCGCAATGCTTCGTTTAAGAGACTTTACGACGGAAAACTTGAGTGGTCTCACTTCGTTCTTCAAACTCTTTTAAGGTCTTTTATATTCATGGTGATGTTTAAATAACGTCGACATAGCTTTCTAAGAATACACAAGGCAAGTCATATTCTTAATTCTGAAAGTTTAAAAAATTTATCTATTAGCGGTATATGTGGGAAAGAAAACAATCTATTATGTTAATGATGCTATACTTATTTTACAATTGACAACAATTTTTTTGTTCCTATCTTATGAGCTCATCTGTAATGGGCTTTTACAGAAAAGTACGTACCCCCCCCCCTGTTGAAGATATAGGATAGCCAGGTGGTTCGAAATTTTCAATATCCTAGGATATCCAGGGGGGTTGGTGTTAAGAAAAATCGACATCCTCAACAGTGGGAATACGAATTTTTTTCTGGAAAAGCCCAAATCAACCTTAAAGTTTAAAGCAGCACTGTAAGAGGGCGGAGAGTGTCCGGGATTCAGGGGAAACGGTCAGAAAAGATAGTCTCGGCTAAATTCAACGTACTCAGAAATTCTTAATTTTTAGCTATAGCCCCAAAGGCCTTCGGCAAATAATATCTCAGAATAAAATTGAAGTAATAAACATTCATTGAAGGAAGAACAATTGCGGTATGTGAACTTTACTTTGGATAAACACTTAACAAGCTCAGAAGGAAACCTATGAAATATCAGAGGCGGATACAGAACGTACTCAAAACTCTTGACGGACAACAAAAGCAAAGCTCTGCATCACATTTTTTGAGAACCTTCTTTATGTATCCCACCACTGAATATTGTCTTTATACGCAGTAACCGTATTGAGCCTAAAACAAGAGATGCGGAACACTGATTGGTATGTGACTGAATACTGTCTTTATACGCAGTAACCGTATTGAGCCTAAAACAGGAGATGCGGAACACTGATTGGTATGTGACTGAATACTGTCTTTATACGCAGTAACCGTATTGAGCCTAAAACAAGAGATGCGGAACACTGATTGGTATGTGACTGGTAAGCCTCGTGACAATTGATTATCGTGAAATTTAAAATCCACTGCAATTTGTACGGAAACACAATAAACCTTACTAACGTAACAATGGGTGCAACAATCTTTGAAAGTGTGGCCTTTGAAATTCGGACCCTTACAGTGCAGTACAAATTTAACCAATCTTTGTTACAGTGTATTTTTCGTCCATTTTCTCAAACTTCCTACCCTTACAGTGCACCTGGATTTTGTCAGAACCTTGAAAAACCTACCCTTACTTGTCGCACATACCGTAGGTCAGACCATATGAGTACCCCCGGGTTAAAACCGCTTTCGACAAAATTTATTGATACCATCGATGAACATTATCAAAGACATGACCTAGAAACTAATCACAACAAATCCACATCAAATTATTTCATCCTCAGAAACAAAGTATCTAATATAACGAATAAAAGTACAACAATCATTTATTTGACAACAACAACAAGAAAATCATCAACAAAAACAGTACTTTAAGTAAAGTCAAAATGACATTATTACAAAACCTTGTCAAAAGTAACACCTCTGTGAAAAGAAACATAAATCCAACTAGGACCCAAGTAGGAATCTAAAACAACTCACTTCACTTGACTCTTACGCAAATAAATAGCTTATTTTGACTTCTATAAACCTTTCTTGTTGAAGTCAACTAAAGCAAAGTACTGGCCAATACCAATTTGCCAACAAATACACCACGTTATTTCCACCTCCAAATAACGTTCTGACATTCAAAGAAAGTTGTTAAGACGTCAAAAAAAACGTTATGAGCCAGTTGGGTTTGTCCATTTTTCCAACACTGGTCTAGTGAAGAAAACAATGGTGGACCCCGTGAAAAATTTTGACGATTTTCTAATCAGAAAGCGTGGACCCCTTGAAAATAATCGCGAAAGGCTGCATAAGAGTCCAAGCTTGCTGGGCTACTCAAGTAAAATATTGACACAAACAAACAGAGAGACATTTCATTACGCATAGATTTTAAATACCCAATGGGTCATAGTGATATGCGTATTGACCAATTCTAGCAAACACGGAACGCTGTTTCAATGACAGAACGTTCAATGGACGTTAAAACAACGTTGGAATTGAATAGTAATGTCGGATACGGTTATGATTGATAACATCTTGGTACGAAATACAGACATGTTTCTTCCTATACCAAAAGTTGCAAATTGTCAAAGAATAAACGAACAAATTGGATATAAGTATGCTAACAGGGTAATGAAAGCATGAGCGAAATTCAACACCGTTTATTCAATTATTCCAACATACAATGCGGGTCACCCATTAAATTATTTCATCGAAAAATCAATCTATAGTAAACACTGTCGTCAAAACTCAAGCCACTACTTACATCTCCTGCAAAGGCTTGGATACAGAGGCAGGCTATAACCAATATAGGAGAGTTTGCTATTCTCTATTTGGAACTAATCGCTCTCCTTGAATAAGATAAGCCTACCTCCTGTATCCGATACTGTCCTGGATGGTATAAAGAACGTCGTTCTTTTAGTACCAAAGTCTCTAAAAATCATCACTTGAATAAAAGAGACAACTTTTTGTCTCGATGCTTCGTTGTTCTCCAAACTCGTTTCTGTTCTCAAATTGGCAGGTTCGTCACCTCTAAAAAGCTCCCTGATGTCTGAAATTGACAATAACGAAAAAGAGAATAAGACTTAAAAACAGAACTCGAGTAAGGCCAAATCAGACTCGATCAAGCAGCTCAAGTTTTGTTTTGAATGTAACTAAACAAGACCTACTTTCATCAATACATCTCCAGCTAGACTCATCAACTCAATTAAGATAATGAATTCTGCTTTTAGAAGGGTTTTAAAGTCAATTCTTATGGATTGATTGAAGAATTCTAAACGACAGTTATGAGATCACATAAATTGGGATGTGTGGTAAACTTTCAAATAACAAGGAAGTGACTCATCTCATATAAAAAGGCTAAAAAAAATTCCTTATTCAATTATTTTTATTAAATTCTTTAAATTTCTCGGAAATTACCCCGACCGGATAGTTAGAAAAAAGATTTGAGCCGTTCGGGATAATGTCCGGTAGGGAAAGTATGTATCCGGTCGGGGAATTCGGTTACCAATAATAAATTTTCTCAGGCTGACATAACACAGGGTTATTCCAACGTCTTTACGACAACTTTGTTGTAACTTTGAAAAGATGTTGAAATAACATTGAAAAAAAGTAATCCATAAATAAATCAAAATCAATAATTATTGCCAAAATTGAATTGAATCCTGTCAAAACCCACACTAATAGATATCAAAAGTTAAACCTACCTCGATTTCAGTGTGAACCGTCGGCGGCCGCACGAACAAAAAATGAGAAGCAAAAGAAGCCGTCGTCTCTAATATCCGAAAGCTTATCGTCCTGGGTACAAGGAATTTCTGTCAACCTTTGTGATAGTTTTTTAAGAACATTCCAAATAAGTAAAAAAGGTAACAATTTACTGACAAAGAAAATCCGCGATTAAAGTTTGTATGAAGTTGTATGACACGACAAAAAAGGGGAATTGTTTTTGGCAAGAGATTAAATTTGATGATAGAACCTCCCCAACAGGCACACAACGTATTTCCAACATTTTTTCAGCGTCCAAATAACATTCTGACACGTTGAAACAACGTTGTTCGGACGTCAACGGAACCTTCCCCGTTTTAAGGCGAAATCTCAATGAATATAATCCAGTGACAAAATAAACACCAGAGAGGTTCTAATCGACCACAAAAGAATTTCTACGCATACATTCCAGGTAGAAACTTTTTTTATAGTTTTCTTTGATTTTTCCTGACAACGGCCATATAAAAACAGTCAACATATCTCACAGGGGGAGGAGAACGTAGGGTACTGAGACGTGCCGTTGAGGAGAGTCCCTCTATTTTTTAATTCATTATTATTATTAACGAATATTTATTCAGGATAATACTTTCAGTTCTACAATATTTACATAAATATATACAATAAAACTGTTTTCCGTTGTAGTCCTGTAGTCCCTAGTGTTGTTTTTAGGAGCCCGCTGGTTTTATAAGTTTATCACGCCTCTTCATCCCGCCCTTCCTCCCGGCAGATTTTTCAAATTTTGTCGAAATGTAAAATATGTTGTTGCACTTTTTCTGACTTTCAATCCCAGCCCCCCCCCCCCAAAAAAAAAAAGAAGCTGTTTGCGGCCCGTTGTATGGACCAGCAAAGAAAGTCTTATCATGATTTTTTACGTCATATGGGTGCATAAACGATTGATGTAACGCAATGAAATAATTGTATGGCCGCATAAAAATAGACGATTCTACCGTCTAAGAAAAAATCTCTAATCGACGAAATAAAAAAAATCCAAACTCTACCAAGCTCTACCGCCGCGCTAATTCAGCCTTTCAGCCTTGTACGGCTCGATAACTTAGCGACACTAAATTTTCCTGATTACAAATATTTTACGGACGATAAAATCGTCTACATAAAAATTCGAGCCCCTATATTTCGAAAACTCATACAATTCTAACAAAATATTCGGTCCCGTCCGTCAAACTTAATCAAACTTAATCAAACTCCTATATTCGAAAAATCATGTAATTCGAGCCCTTTTTTTTGTAATTCAAGTGTTCTGGTCCCCTTGGAATTCTATCAAACCATAGCCAGTGTTGCAAAATTCACATATAACAAATATATAACGTAACATCAGCTCAATAACAAAATCACGCCTCAGACTACATATCAATATCTATGAATGGTGTTCCGGCTCTTTTAGCGGACACCTTCATCAGCAGGTACGGGAATGTTGTTATAACGTCCAAACAACGATGTTCCAACGCCCAATATGCTATTTGGACGTTAAAACAATGTTGAAAAAACGTTAACGCGTCTATTCCCTGACGGCACGGGACCCCATTCCAATACCATTACCAAAATTGTCACAATCAAAAATAACAAAATAGTTGATGACATTTTTTAAAGTTTGTTGAGAGAGAGAGAGAGAGAGAATGAAAAAAAATGACGGTTAAAAGTTTTTGATACCTCCTGCAGGGGAGTTAGAAGATTATGCGAAAAGATATTAAAGGAATCATAGAGAAACGAAGGATTACTTTTCTGTTTTGTTTTTATAATGAAATAATAATATAAAAGTCATTTCTTTTGTCAAGGTACTGAGTTAAAACTGTTTTAAGGAACTGGATGAATAGATTGACATGATGTGCTTATAAGAAACTTTTGTTGAGTCGAAGCTGTATCTAGCCTATAGTAGATCCCTTCAGATAGCAATCCCAGCAAGCACAGAACATTGTTTCAACATTATTTTAACGAACGTTCCGATGTTGAAACAACGTTGTTTGGACGTTAAAATAACGTTTGGTGACTGTTTGGATAGGGAATTATACAGAATAGCATGGCTAGTTACTTTATCGAGAAAACTTATTCGCACAAAAGTGAATAAATCTTTTAAAAGTGAACAAAATTTTATTGGCCAACTATTATTTTATCCGACTAAAAAATTTGGTATTAGGCTATTTTTAACTGTTTAGCCGGACAAATAGATGACTAAAGTTTTTTCCGATTAATAATTTTGTCTGACTAAAATTTTGTCCCATAAGATATTGAACAGTGAAACTTCTATCGTTTTGGAGCAGTAACATAATTTAAATTCAGCATTCAAATTTACTTCCATGATTCAGACACATTTTTCGGATTAGTTTTGATTACTGGTATGAAATTTTTATTCGAAATGTTTTTATGTGCTGAGCTCAGCAAATTTCTAAAAGTTTACAGACCTTTTTGCAATCTCAGCAGCCGGTTGCACGGCCAACTAAGGAAAACCGATTCGAACATATTCTTATAAAAAAGATAACCATTCCATAGTAAATAGTGGTTTGCATAGTGTACATTTTGATGACATTTTACACGAAGATTGCGCTGCAGTATAAAAGGATAGCGGGATTAACATAGTTATACTAGAAATTAAATATTAGCTTTCCACTACTGACATTTCATCTGATTTCTTTTAGAACATTCAATGTCAACAATTAGGGTGAAAGGACAGTGTTGCTACGTGCTGCTTCCAAAAACACAAAAGTAGTGGCGAAGAAATCCTTCTAGGTTAGGTTTCAGATGATCGATGATCCTTGCGAGAAAAAAAACGAGAATTCACGATATCACTACGTAATCCTTTTTACGAAAACATTCCAAATAGCCGGGTGTTTAACAACGAAACTAATGGCAACTAGTGGCTTTTTTGGGATGTTTCCGTAGAAAAAAGATGACGTCATGGATATCGTGAAAAAAAAGATTCCTTCAAAATCAAAACAAGAGCCGCAAAGATGCGGATAAATATTTCTACAGCAGATGACTTTAATAACCAGAAAATACATAAAAGCCTAAATGCCAAAAAGGTCTGAACACTTGTCTGAACCCACCACACGCCATGTTTGTTTTCACTAATTTTTCACTTTCGTTTTCCCGCCTCCTTATTCCTTCTTTAAAGGGAGCACGTGATAAATGTGAAGTACAAGAAAGGAGCAGAGGTAGGGGTGTTTAAAAGTTGACATGGAAGAAGGAGGATGAGAAAAGCCGTTTTAACAAATATTTCTATAAGAGGAAATATTTAAAAGTAAATAAACCTTGACTAGCATCGAGTGTTTCATAGCATCTGAAGTAAAACAAAGTCAAGCTAAATCTTTGGGCTAAATTGCAATCAGAATCCCAACAGACACTGACAGAACATTGTTTTAACGTGTTGACACAACGTTGTTCTAACGTCAGAACGGTATTTGGACGTTAATATAAAAGAACGTCGTGTGTCTGCTGGAACGAGAGATATTAAGTTTCACCTTTACAGTTTAGTAAATGGGTACCCTCCTTATAGAGTGCATTTTCCCTAAAATTTAGCCGATGTTATCGTCCGTAAGAAATCCAATCGCGGGAAAATTATGTAACTGAGTAATACTGCCAGATAAGGCTGTTAATTCGCCCGCGCGGAAACTCTCGACCGCACGGCTTTTTATTATTTTGAGTTTTTTCGGGATAAAGATTTTGTTTTGGACTATAAGATAGTCTACCTAAAAATTTGAACCTCGCAGGACATCAAAAGTTGAAATTTGCACCCTTTATTATGGTGCATTTTGCTCTTTCAAGAACCTTAAAAAATTCTACCCTTAAGAGCATCAGAGATACCCATCAGTTGTTTTGGGTGACTTCCCCATGGCCCCGGGGGATCCATTTTCCTCAATAGTTAGTTCAGCAGCAGATACAGAATTTTGAATACACGTTTTTGATATGAGAACAAGACCTTACAACAATAAGAACATAAGCTTTCAGAAGTACTGAAAAGTTGAGAACATTCTAAGAAGGTAATTGGTTTCAGAACAGTTAGGAATATTCAAAGGCTTTCTAAGGGTCACATCGTTCTAATTAAAAAACACGTTTAGCAAATCAAAATTCAAAAGTCATTTACACGTGTCAAACAATAAGACTTAAATAATATTTGTGTCAAATTTTAATTTTCATTGGGTTAGATTATCGCCTTTTGGACAGCATAATCTACTAAGCTAGGGGGAATTTCTTGTGATCTGTAGAAATGTTTTCATTTAGTAAAGGTTTCACAAAATTTTAATACGTTTATCAAGCGTCATTTAAAACAAATTTGAAATTCTTTTGAGATCACCACCACCTATGTATAAGCTAAAGTTGAAATGGTAAGGTTCATGGTTATAATATTGAAGACCGTTTTCAATGAAAAAAACGGAAAAGCTTAAGTCAAAAAAAAATTTGGGTTTCAAAATTTGCTGAAAATCTGACCCTTACCTAACCTAGGTATCATGGCCACTTTTCAGTCAGTTGGTAAAAATATGATAGTGAAGTTGTGACTGAAATACAGTTTTTCAGCATTAACTTAAATTTTACGGATATAAAAAAATCATTAAAGCACCGAGAACGCTATATCACCTTTAAGCAGTATCGCAGCGCTGTAATATCTGGCTTGATTAATCAGGCTAACCCTTACCAGGGGCGTATCTAGGAAATGTCCTAAGTGAGTCACGAATATCTTGGCCCCGTTTATTTTCGTTGCAAAGATGTTGAAACAACGTTGAAAAAATGTTGAAACAACGTTGAAAAAATGGCTTGTTTCTGCGAGGAGTACAATATAAAATATACCATTTAACACACAACAATGTCCAAAAAATCAAAATATGGAATCACACAAGCCAGAGACCAAACAAATCCAATGTTTACAACTATGCCATCCCATTGCAAATATGTTTTTTTTAATTTTTGTATCTTTTTAGCACTAAAATTGTAAAAAAGAAAATATATTGTAAAATATAACAAGGAACGATTAGCTACAACTCCCAATAAAATTTTGAGGAATTTCACATTGTCCCCATGGTGGGGGGGGGGGGGCATTGAACGTCAAACTGACATTCTGTACTTACTGGGTTGGTATTGGTATTTGCCAGAGATTGAGATTGTCAAAGAATGAGTCCTTGTAGTCTTAATAGCTGAATGCGTATCTTCTTAATCTGACCTCGAAAGACAAATTCTTTGAAACTGTGTAGCAAACAGACTTAAAGCAAACGAGGAGTCACACAAAATGCACGCACATACCATGTGTTTAAGCCAAGCTAAATTCCTTAGCACTGAATTATTGACTTAAAAAATACATGGTTGTACATAATCTAGAGATTAACATGCTTCATTGGCATCATTTATTTCAAAATATTGCTTAAAGTCTGCTTTAGAACAATACCTTTAAAAGTTCTATGCCAGTAAGCCCACACACTCATGTCTTGTGTAAACACACCGTAGAAAACAAACTCCAAAACAGAGGATGAAATATAGCTTATCGGACAAAACTTATTCGCCGACAAAAGTGACTAAAATTTTAAAGATAGTTGTATACGGGGGTACTGTTGGGGTATGAAGAGAAAAGGGGGCCTGGTCCTCTAATTTGCCGGGGGGGGGGGCGACTCTCAAGGTAAGTGACCCATTTGACCGTGTGCCCTTTAAGGATGGCAAGAGTTTTGGGATTGAGTGCTTCTAGGCTTGTTAACAGTTGGAACTTACAAGAACAAAACTAGTCTGAATCGCAGACCTATACAAAACCGTAGGACGTATAGAAGAAAGTTTCGTTAGAGGACGAAAAGCAGCCTAGAACATAACTCGGAAAGATATCGGTTTAAGCACCTGTTGGATGGTATCAAATTAGGCACACAACGTTATTTCAACGTCCAAATAACGTTCTGACGTTAGTACAACGTCTGAACGTCAAAACAACATTACGTGCCTCTGGGAAACAACCGAACCGCAAAAAAGTCTTCTTCAAACTTCATGCTTTCTTACACCATTACATTCTCCCCATAGTTAACTTCGCTCTTCTCTAAAAGAAAACTAGTTGTACGTTGTATCCAGTATCCTTTCAAGATAAAACGATATCGTACTTTTTGTCAATATTAGTCAACCTCACTGTTTGCTTGTAAGCCTTGTTTGTCAACCTCATGCAATCTCATTTTATAGTTTCAAACTTAAAGTCTTTTCATAAAATATATCGTTTGCAAATAATACACTTTTTTTAACTTTAGCTTCACAAGGATCTTTAAGACAACAAATCAACAAATTCCTTAGATCCTACTCTATACTATAAGAATGAATCTACTTGGAATTAATTTCTTATGGTATTACACCCCTGTCTCTGTGCCCCAGTGGCAGTGGGTACCAAAAGCTCAATGGTCAAATTTCAAACCTGCTGGATTGTGGGTAATGTTTTTCTAGTGGGCTCATGAAAATCTATTGTTCTTTCATCATATTTTCAGTGGGGTCACTCTTTGTAATTCTTTGTTTTACCACGGAGGTGAGAGAGAATATCCGATTTTTTTCCGCTGGGAGTGACCGTTTTCTCCACTTGGGCGAAAAAACGGGCATTTTTTGAGCGATTTATCCACTGGGGTGACCAGTGAGGCGGGCGATTTATCCACTAGGGTGACCAGTGAGGCGGATCTCAGACACAGGGGTGTAGTCATGTTCTAATATAAAAGTTTCATAGAGTAGGATTCTGCAAATTGGAACGACATTATCAACAGATTGACTTTCAACGACTTTCAAATGCAAACTTTGTTAACGACACCACAAGATCTCAGTCGTTAAAGTATTATGAATCCTACCGATATGGCGATGTTTACCAAAGTATTTCTATCCCAGTATAAACGTTGCTTTAACGTCAGAACGTTATTTGGACGTTGCAGCAATGTAAAAACAATATTATGTGCTTACTTGGATAGTCCTCGATCGTAAAATCATAAGTAACAATTCTCTCTCTCTCTTTCTCGACGAGATCTCTCCCCAGCACCACTAAACAAACTTCTCGAAAGTTGAAAAGAAAAATCAGACAATTGATTGCTGACGAAAAAAAAGCAAAGGTCCTCACATCATGAAAATGAAACGTTATTTTTCTTGGCATAAGTTGTTATTGTTGGCTGAGGGGTCGATTATTTTTATAAATTTTTCTTTTTGTTATGGATAGAGAGGAAGTTTTGTTACTATTAGCAACACAATTACGTATTTTGTGTATCATCCTTAAATGAGAGACGGTAAATCCACAAAAATTAAGTTGACCCCGCAGGCACGTGAACGTTGTTTTAACGTCAGATTGTTGTTTGAACGTCAGATTGTTGTTTCAACGTCAGATTGTTGTTTCAACGTTGACAAAACGACATGTGTCTGTTGGGAAGGTTTGTTGTTCAAAATACTAGAATTGAATGGACATACACTTGGACGCAAAAATGAAACTCGCCCTCACCTCATGAACCTGATCTTAAACCATCAGCCACGATACGTTTTTTCAACGTTGTTTCAACGTCCATTCTACGTTAAAACATTGAAAAGACGTTGAGAAAACGTATTGTGCCTACTGATTTACTACTGGGTATGTAATAACACCGAAACAAACAAACAAAAACCACCAATCCGTTTCAGAGTTCTTAAAGATTCAATCTGTCAATATTGTTTCGTTTAAAGGAAATCCTACCAGAGGCAGGTATGCAATTTCCAGCTTGAAGATAAGACCTCCTTCTTAGCAAAGCAAAAATAACTTTATTTTCCCAGAATGTTGTTTTGAAAAATTGGAATTGAAATATGAAACATATTCTGATTCTGATCCTGATGATAGGGATGGAGATGTACCTCAACTTTGAAAATTGAAACACTCCATCATGGGCCAATTTTTGTCGCAAGTTATTCATTCATTCATTTACTTTTCTGGAAATAGTGAAATCGCAGTCTCATTCTCCAAAACAAATTTAGCAACCACAGAATTAAAGCTACATAGCTTTTTCAATGCAATAGAATAACAATTTCTGTATAGCTGTTCGTAGCTTTTTTTTACAAAATACAACTATAATTCCATTAGAATCATAGGAAAAAGTGACTCGTGCCTAAAAAACATCAAAATTATAATGTACATGTAATCAAATGACAAGATAAGAAAAGATATAAGAGAGATATAAAAATTCTATGTAAAATGAGATGCATGGCAGACGAATGCTAGAGAAAAGAATTTCTTACATACCAAATACAATGTAAATAGAGTCATATTATCGAGACCAGAGGCGTATACAGAAAGGTACTCTCAAAATTTTTGACGGAGAGTGTTGACTTCCAAAATAAGGAATACGAGCAAAGACAACACTCTTCGTCGTTGAGAACCTTCTGTATTCGCCACTGATCGAGACGGTGTGGTATGAAAAGAGCACAACAGTACGAGTTAATATTTTCTTTCCGGTCAAACACAAGACATCTTATGGCGTCGCATGCAAGAAAATGATTGATCCACAAAACAAATGAGAACGCATCATATTGTTTTAAACATCCAAGCA
Organism: Tiaropsis multicirrata; assembly: GCA_032270745.1. Lineage (NCBI taxonomy): Eukaryota > Metazoa > Cnidaria > Hydrozoa > Leptothecata > Tiaropsidae > Tiaropsis > Tiaropsis multicirrata. The sequence goes on along the minus strand of JAUJPO010031119.1, from coordinate 2,660 downwards.
ACGTTGTTCAACGTCAGAAAGTTATTTGGACTTTGAAACAATGTTGGAGTGAAGTTCTGTGCCTGCAGCCAATTCAAGGAGCCTACTACATAGAATTACAGTGCCAGTGGTGGAAACAGAAGGTTCTCAAAATCTTTGATGGAGAGTGTTGATTTTGTTCGTATTCCTTATATTGAAATCAAAACTCTCCGTTAAAGATTTTTGAATATCTTCTATATTTGTACAGTATGACATTTGATATCATCTTGTTTTATCTTATTCAAAAATAATATCACAGCATCACAAGTGGATTATTAAATACAAAGGCACACGATTGAATGGTTGCACGACAGAAAGTCATTTTTCAACATAAACAATTTAAATACTTCAGATATTTTTAAGGGGAAAGGTCATTGATTGCAGCCTTTAACTGCAGAGGTAAAAAGACCCAATTCTCACAAACTGAATTTTTTATTAATGATACATCTAACTGGAACTCAAGGGATTGCTCTTTAATTTAGTCATTATTGGAATCGTAATCACCACAATGCTTGGAAAAATCGAGCTAAAAGTACGAATTAAGCAAAAGTCGAGTTACGCTACTTGTGACGTCACAAAAAACATTTTGACGTCATCGTAAAATTTGAGGTGCATATCAACTCGAACTTTTTAACTCGACACTTCCGAGATATCGCATTACCAGAAACACCCTTCAATGTTCCCGAAAAAAAGAAGATCAATAAATATATAAGAAGAGAAATGAAAAATGTACTTTAGAGTAATAATAGCTGATTCCGGACTAAATTGATCTTCCCAGCAGGCAGACAGACACACAACGTTATACCAACGTCCAAATAACATTCTGACGTTAGAATAAGCTTTTTGGACGTTAAACAATAACGCTCCGTGCCTGCTGTTATCAATTAAATGATATCAACAATTGCATGTAATAAATCATCTATCTCGGGGGGGGGGGGGGCATGTAGTCAAAATCGGATACGGGGACGTGCCGCCCGTTAGGGTACCTTTTTTGAAGGTCTAAAGTGTATGACGGTCCCAAAATCGTCCAAAGAATTTACTCTGATAGGGTCGGTTTTTTTAAAAGTTTTAGCCCTTTTGCTAAAGAACTTGAGAAATTTTGGCCTTCTAGTCTCTGACAGGGTCCAAAAATCAGGCAAATTGCTCAAGATTTGTCAAAAATTAGTGTCTGACAGGGCCCACTTTTTTGACCCGTTGGTCGTCGAAGGTACCCCCCTCTCTGGGCCATCTATCATATCTAACTTTCCAAATTTTAAGGTTACAATTGTGAAATCAATAAACACGAGATTTCCAAAACGGTTGCTGGTATAAAGCATATCCCAGTAAATCTCAGTAAAAAAAAAGTTTAGTTACTCGCCATATCTATATTCTACACAAAAGAACAATCAAAATTCTTATTCAACAATCAAAATTCTTATTGACTTATTGACTTTTCTAAACAGCGTTTAAACAGTACCATTTCAACATGTCACACAGACTCAATAATCTTTAAGTCAATATTTTGGGGATCCGAGACAAACGATGCGTTCATTTCCGTTGTTTCTCACGCGCCACCACACAGTCTATTAGATTGTTTATGTGAATGAATTAAAAGCCCGTAGGCTTGGAATGTGGTTTTAACATCCAAACAACTTTATTTCAACGTTAGAACGTGTATTTAGACGTTGAAACAATGTTGGAATAACGTTGTGCAAAACAAAGAAAAAATGAAAAAAGTGCCCAGGTGAAGGATAAAATATTTTATTTATCCCCTTGAAATTTTACATTTTCGTCTCCTGGTGGCCAGAACTTTTACCACTCTGTTTTGTTCATTGACAAGCGTTGGTTTGACCCTTCTAAAATCACCCTTGGACATCACAAATTTACCCCGGTACCTCTGAACGTACCTATATCCTCAACCCCCTTTGCAATTTCTTACTGGAACAGCCCCAGCAAAAGGTCAACTCAATTTTTCCGTTGTAAAGTCTTTTAAACGAGTTTGGGGTACGAACCATTGAGACAAGAATTTGTCTCTTTTATTCAAGCTAATTTTAGAGACTTTTGTACTAAAGAAAGAAGTGGTCTTCAAATTGGAAGATAAGTTATATGCCATATACAGTACACACTTTCCACTTTCTCTATATAAAGAATTTTGCATGATTTTTAACTTTCTTTTCAACGATATGGAATAAACAAAAGCAAGGTTGTAGACTGTTTTAGAATAGCAGAAAACCACCAAAAACACTATAGTATAGCTGCTCTCCAACCCCACTCAACGCTTTTGAATGTGATCTGTTGGCATATGGTATCAATAGCTGCTTTGCATCAACATTGACTTTTTTACCATGATTCAACAAAAGCAAATCACAAGATTACACCTCAAAGGAAAGTGCTTTAAAAAGTGGTTTCAACGATTTTAACGATTATCAATTTCAATGCAGCATTTCTCATCATATAATATCATTTGACAAGATTAACCCGCAACAACATCTTTAACAACAATACAAATCCCATTGTAGTAAATAAGTTAACTAAATTATATAGTTTTTAATACCTCTTTTGCTGTGTTGCTCTAAATATAGAGGTTTTGGAGCTGCCAAATTGAGCCCATTGAAGTTTTCCGTAGTAAAGTCTCTTAAACAAGTTTGGAGAACGAAGCATCG
>JAUJPO010031118.1:0-34067 GCA_032270745.1 Tiaropsis multicirrata | reverse complement strand
ATATCTAACTTTTTTCAAATTTCAAAAGTCAGTATAACAGTTCATAGAAAGAGAATTTGAGATATGAATATTTATTAATTTTGAACTACAAACTCAAAGAACCATAAAACAACATTCAATTTTAGTTTATCCTGGCAACGATAAACAATAAGTCCAGTTGTTAAAGATAAACTTTAAACTGGGGGAGTTTAGATTTCCTAGAAAATATTAACTCTAGGGAGTTACAATTTACTAGTTTATAATTACTGAGGAGTTAAAATAAACTAGTTTATTTTAACTGGGGAGTCACAATAAACTAGTTTATTATGACTGGGGAGTTACTATTTAGGGAAGTTAAAAATCCCGGTGACACCGGTCATCGTCCATTCAACGAATGAGAAGGCAGGTGTGGCGCTCCACCTCAAGTCTAAATCAACTTAGTAGTCTAGCGCTAGCGAAAGAGGGATAGACTCCTCCTCTGTATTCAAAAAGCACAAAACGACCAAATAACGTCTTTCAACATAAAAAAGTCACATGGACGTCAAAACGACGTCTCGTGTTTATAATTAAATTATACCAACCTGGTAATAGTAATTTGGAATGTTTTGTAACCAGCAATGAATGATGCCAATCTGGTCAAACTCTGTTTACCAGATCCTCCTACTCCAACCAACAACGCATTACCGCGCGGTGTTGCAAGGATTCGAGAGATCTGTATCAGTGAAAAAATAAAAAAATAAAACGATATGGGTCCATTATGATTTTCAAAAGAAACTAATTTCCGAACCAGTTAATTTCAGTTAGTTTGTTTTCACGGCACTCTGTCAAACCGTGAAATCTTATATTTTTTATTTCGATAAACGTTTCCTGTGTTCTGAGGTCAGAGGGAGATTTTCCACAAACACCATCTTATAACTTTTTTTACCTAAATACATTTTAGTTAGAAGTTGCTTTGACTGTGATGTGATGAGTACATTTTAAAATCTCAACGTACACGCCATGCGAAAAGTTAATACACATAGAAGTATTCATGATATTAATTAGGTAATCTTTCGTACGCCGTACAAAGGATTACGTAATGGATATGCATCATAGAGATATGGCATACCTTGATAAGGCTGGTGATGGCATCTTCAAAGAAGACCAAATCAAGTCCTGAACCACGTACAGCTTCGTTGTATTGATACATAAAGTGAGATAATCTCTCTCTTAAGCTAACCATACTTTCAATCTAAAACCAAATTTCAAAATATATTCATCGTTGAAAGAGTCAGTGAAGAAGAGAGAGAGAGAGCGATACCGTGGAGAAAATGAGCACTGGTCGTACGTACAAAAATTCTCTTGGTCATAGCTCAAAATATTTTCTTTTCAGCCAAACTAAACTTTAGTTGTTTTAAAACGCTGAGACAGTGGTCTCAAAAGGTTTGCCTGAAATTTAGACCCTCACCGAACAATTCCAGTTTCACGAAAACAAATGAAAAATAAATCAAGACTTTCAAACAGCGGTAGGCGGTAAGCTAATAGTTAATACGAAAATTTCAAAGCAACATAAATTTGATTTCTTGAAGCATGTTAATGGAAAATAAGACGTTAAGACATCGTTCCGTGCTTGTAATAAGTACTTACTGGTTCATAAATTTTGGGAGCTTCGAAATCATCATCTTCAGCTTCATCTCCCGTTGGTTCTGGTGCATCCCTGGTGAATAGGCAATACAAATGTTTAAAGCTTAGTACATTCCACACATTCGAACCATCAATTTTAGATTTTCAACTTACTGTTCACAAGGTAGCAAATTTAAAATTTTGAGTTGTATCTCTCAGCTCATAATACGACACGAAGCTCTATTAGTAGCGCAGACAAGGATAAGCGGGGTTCAAGAGATATTTAAGTTTCAAGTTTTATGACGTCATGTCATGGCTATGACGAAATTTTAACTCCGGTATTCCGGACTTCTAGGCGAATGTTCTTTGACTTTGATGAAATCCGAAAAATAAGTTTTACCTTAAAAAGTCAACAAAGATAGCTTCCTCTTCCAAACTAGACAAGTCATGACTCGCCCCAACCTCCTCATTACATATTTGTACTGCAACTTTCGCAAACCATGTCTTATCCGTCTCGTTCACGAAGCGGTCGCAAATAACACGCGTGCATTCGTGTTGCCATAACGATAACAGTGTTGACGTATCTGTGATGACGTCAGACACGGTATTTAGCATTCCTTGCCAGATACGGGACAAATCACGTAAATTGAAAACGTAATGAAACTTGGCCGGAGTAGGTAACATTTTGACCTAACAAATAAAGTAAGAAAATATTTTAAAATCTTGACTTCTACTATACCAAAGAAGAACCACCAGCTAGGAAATTGGATTGGAAAGAAGCTCTAAAATCTGAAATTCTATCGAGTGTGTGTTTGAGTCTAGCGTGAGTATATGGTAACTCAAATTTGGCGTATTATAGAGATGTTTCTTAATAATTTCTTAGCTTTTAATGGACAAGAAAGCGTTCTAGAAAAGGAGAGGTCTGAGTCATGCAGGTTTGGGTTATAAAGAGTCATTTTATAAGACATTCTTAGCTTCAGGGATAAGAAAATGTGTGTTTGGTGGTTATTAAGAGATGAGCATGTTAAAATATCTATGCCTCATGCGTGACAACAGTGCAATTTTCAAAATAATAACACACAGTCAATCACGTGAAGGTTGAAATTATTCAAGGAAAGTGCTAGGTATACCTTTGTGAATTGCCAGAGTCTTCTCGTACAAGCCACCAGGTCATTTGCCAAATTTCTCACTTCGTTAGTGAAGCCACGTTCTTTGCAAAAATGACCACGGCAAATCACACCTGATGATGAAAGAACGAAACTAATATGTTTAAAAAGGACGGAAGCGAGTAAAATGTTGGTAAACACTTGGTAATGATAGTAAAGTCAGGTACTGGCTAGAAATGAAAGTAAAGTTAGGTACCAACTAATAATGAAAGTAAAGTTAGATGCTGGCTAAAAATTGGTTCGGGGGATATTAAAGTCAGGTACTGGCAAGAAAGAATTTATGACTTACCAAAGATCTTATCGATAGAATTATTCGACGGTAACGTGCAATTGAAAATTGAGAATTGTCTCTTCAAGCGTTCTGGAATATCTTTACGCCCACCGCCCGGGTGGATCATTGCGGCTAAGAATTGAATGTCCACTATGGTGGTGAAATCACCGGGTTTATCAAGGTTGTAGAAACCTCCGTCACTCATCAGTTGTCGCACAATCTCGTTGGTCACCTATGATGAAAGAATACCAAAGAATCGAATATATCATTTTAACAACAAGCAACAACAGCCGAACATGCTGTATGACAATACATCCATAGTATGACAAAGTTTATCTTTGAGCGACGTCAGTTTTTTGTTAAGTAGAACATCAACTAGACCTCCACATATTTTACTAGTGTACTGTACTGCGCAAGGAGAAGTGGAATCGGCTGGTACAGACAACATTGTGTATTAATTCAGATAACACCTCTCTCGAAATAAATGACGTAATGTTATCGTCGCGAAATTTACATGAAAGTGAGGCAGGCCAAGTTAGAATTATGGCCGATTATAGTGTTAAAGTCAGTGAGCGTGGAGATTATTTATGGGTTTTTGGCAACTATATTGGTGGGAAATAGTATTGGATGAAGAAATTGAATCAAATAGGTCATGTTGTTACTTTCTTTGCTTTAGACTCGGTAGTAATATTGTAAATACTTAAAAAATTACTCTTCTAATGACCGACGACAGCCAGTTACGAAAGCAGGTAAAACGCTAACAGTTCTAGTTTTTTGGAGGAGGCGCAATCGATTTCGAGAAAGGTGTATAGCAAGTGCGGAACCTTATTTGTGATGAAAGAGCATTCAAAATAACAGTGTGTTTTACTACAAACCTGGTCACCCCATTCATTGATGACTGGCATATTGATATCATCAATAAATACGGACATTCGTTTACCAGCGATGGGTCCGTATGTACTTCCCATACGTTTATCCACGTAACTTTCAATCGTACGCTAAGACAAGAAAAATGTTTCTCAGTTAAATCTTCATATATAGAGTTTTACTTTCGATGTCCAAATAATTTCAAAACCTTTGATGTTTGACGGAAAAAAATACTTAATTTTCTAAGGTGTACTTGATTTTAAAGTCTTAATGTTTTTCATGGTTAGAGATGGATTTTTGGAAACAATGTTTTCGTAGAAAAGCTTACGATATGGCTATCATGAATATAAAACTAGATAATGTTTTATTACTCATGGCATAAAAGTGCAACGCAAGCAAATTCCAAGAGGAGAAAAGGGGGACAGAAAAGGACTTACTTGGAAATGCATAGGAGTAGAGGCTGATGAAAAATTGAATCTTTTGGTCAAATGAACTTCTGGATCATATTGTTTCATATAGCTTTGAATCATAATCGTTTTCGCTGTGCCTTGTTCACCAATCAGGAGTGCCGCCTAAAGTAAATAAAAAATCGGGTCAACCTGGAGTTTTTACACGTTCTTTGTTTTGTTTAACATTTTTAACTTTAACTTTGTTAACTTTTTGCATACATAAAATAACAATAGAAAGGTCGCTAATTTTCTAAAGAACGTAACATTCAATGGCAATCAAAATAAACTAATATTGATGCGATCTTATAAAAACTTCAATTCATTCGAAAAAATCAGGACAGGTAGAAAAAGGTAGAAAGACAAAAAAACCTGTCCGAGAAAATAATTAATCAGCTGCTGAGGTCTCCAGGTTCTTGCTTAGGTTGAAGAATAAATTATTTTGAAAAAAAACGATTCGACATCTTTAGTGTTACAATGCACAAAGCAATGTACATTACTAAAACCCCCGGTGAGACTTGTCGGTGAATTCCAGTAAGTTCTAGTAAAATTAAAACCACCTGTACGTCATTTCAATAAGTCAAATAAAACAAAAAAATTTAGCCTACCTTTCCCTGTTTGGCGATTGTATCAATTAAGAAATTCGTTCGAACATTATCAACATTTGGGACCAGAATAGACGAATATTCAGGACTTTGGTCCGGCGGATAAATGTATTCTTCAACGCGTTTAGACCAATGACACCAGTTCCCTAGAAAAGAGACATTAAGGGGGTAGTTCTATGAGGAAGAAGGGATAAAAGAAATTCATCCCGCATCAGTTAGTGTAAAATTCTCGCGAGCATGTCAAGTGGAAGACGTGGATATCGAACATCATCAATATTTAAATCCTAATTGGGACAACAATTTACGATTTATTTGGTATCAAAGAGCAAGAAAATATTTCCCAATGATCATGCAATACAATTATTGATAAATTATTGATAGGACTTTAATTATATATTCTTGCAGAATTAGCCTAATATTCTAATGTCAAACATACAGGAAAGTACAATTTAAATAACAGAATTAACAATGAAAATGAAAAATTCAATATACGAATCAAGTACCTATACATGTAATAAATCGTAAGAAAAAAATGTCAAAATTAACAATTCTCATAAGAGATTAATTATGCTCTGCCCTCTGATAAATATGGCACGTTCTGGTCAATTCACCTTTCTACAGAAGCAAAAAGTAATTGTTGGCGGCCTCAAAACATATTTGATTCTCATGATATCACTTTGCATTCCTAAAGGCCTTTTATTTAATAACTCTGAAACAAAAGCGCAAAGATTCGAAATGTCTGTTAATTAACTCAGAGATGGATACAGAAGGTACTCAACGATTTTGACGGAGAGAGTAGACTTCCAAATAAGGAATATGAACAAAAGCAACTCTCTATGTCTATTTTTTTGCGAACCTTCTGTATCCGCCACTGATAAAATTCATTGATTGTTCTAAGACACCATGGAACTTTAAGGAACATTAGATGGTCTAATCATTAGTTCAATCTCATCCAAACCATTTTGGATTTCCATTCTCACCCAACGAGGTCTCACTTTAGCATTAGGGTAGATATTAGAGCATCCATTGTACCAGAAAGATCCATGTCTCTCTGCGCACTCTCTTGAGTTGTCACGATTCCGAGTATGGAAATAACTGCCGTTGAGATCCTTTCTTGCCTCTGTCAGATTAGCAAGCGAGTGTATTCCACTTACTAGTTCACCAAAATGTAACTGGTATAATCGAAATTCATTAGCAACCGTGAATCCGTTATATCTAGAGACGATTTGCTGCTGTCCGACTTTCGACTTTCCAACGATCAGAACATCGTGTTTTTCGGAAATTGATTTTTCATGAACCAATTCATTTCCAAGCCAAAATTCGTTGCTAACGTCTCCAAAGCCTTCTTTAAAATTTTCCCAACCTTTCCAGAAACTTAACTGGAATGGATAGATTCTCTTCTGGAAAACCAACCAGCCTCCACCTTCAATTTCCATATTGCATCTAACCTTCTTTTGGCGACGTCTCAACCAGTTAATTTCAAAGACACCTGAGGACCTTGCTCCAACATCGTACCAATCTTGGCAGTCTCTTATATCAATATAGAAGTGTGACCCAGGTGAAGCTCTCAGATCTGGTAAGCGTGTCCTGGTGTTGTAAAATTGACATTCGAAACCTGTTTGTTGTTGTTTCAAAGTGAAGGATAGACAATCAATTGAACTACGACAAATACTGATGCATTGCTCCTTGTATGGTGACGAGAAGGTTTGGAATGGTGTTTTAATCGGTATTGCATTCTGGGAGATTCGATGAAACATTGGTGATGCTTTGTGGTAGATAAGAAGATGACATATGAAGAACAACCTTGATTGTTTCAACATTTTCAAAAGTTTTTTCAAACTTGAGCTTCAAGTTTTATTTCCTCCTGAATGAAATCTATTTCTATTAAAGCAATTTCAAACGTAACCAAATACAATAAATGTTCTTTGAGAAAAAAACCCATTCCTATCCTGATTTGTTTTTGATTTGTTATTAGTACCCAGCTTTCTTCATTCTTGTCTTCGATTCTGACTATTCTTTAATTAGATAAAAGTTATTTATAAGAAAATGATAGTACTTTCAGATTGCACATAGTCAGTCAAGGATAACTTGTACGTTGCCGTAAAAATCAAGGTCAAAGTTTTCATGCAGCTTAATTAAGCGAATTCCGTCTATTTAAGCGATAAAAAATCGCTTAATTAAACGATCCCTCTAATTAAACGACACTCGCTAAATTTGCAGTTATCCCTGAATGTGATATCTCTTTTAGACCTTGTTTAGATGTACTTTTAGTTCTTACCAGAGATAGAATTGTTTAAATTCAAAGACAAAAGTAGGAAAATAAAGCTAAATGATAACTTTTTCAAAACAGAAAAAAAAACACAATTTCACTGGACAATTATAGGCGACACCTCTCTATCTGTCTATTTGTCTGTTTTGAGATTTCCTGATTGAGCGTTTTGTTTAATTTGGTTTGGTTTGGACTGTTGAGTGTTAAGTGAGAGATTTCTGACACATCATTAACTATACTATTTGGTCCTATATCGAAGTTATCCGTTTATACCATCACGTCGTTATTTGGTGCTTTCCTTGTAGAGGTTAAAGAAGTATATTCAAAATTTCTTATAGAAAAAATAACATCTGCTTTTCCAATACCCAGCAAGGCACGGAACGTTTTTTTAACGTCCAAAAAACGTTGTTCCAACGTCATGACGTTTCACCCGTCTGTTTCACCCGTGTTGGCTGGCCCATTTGTAGTTCAATGAAGTTAAACCAATGAAGACTAAACAGCACGATAGAGAAACATATGTCGTATTTTAAAGACCAGTTTTATAGACCATCATTTATTCATCATCAGTCAACTAAATATAACAAATTACGTAAGATGAATAGATTTTCGCAGTTGGAAAGGTGTAAAATATCGTAAATGTTCAGTGATACAATTGTCTGCAGAAACTTTAAAATTCGTTACCACACAGGGTCTGTTCTAGTTTGAAATTTTCAAACTAAGCGAGTTTTTCGCAGACTTTTCACACGGGAAATTAATCGGAAAAAAACACAGAGTATAGTGACAAATGAAACACGATAAATTGTTCGAAAGTAGGCTTCCAGAATTGCAGAAAAGAATCGTACATGATATAAAGAACATGTTTCCGGGGGGTACCCATGAAATTGGATCATTGTCCGGGTTAAATTACTGTTTGGGTTAAATTACTGTTCGGGGTTAAATTACTCTCCGGGGTTAAATTACTGTTCGGGTTAAATTACTGTTCGGGTTAAATTACTGTTCGGTTAAATTAAATTCCAAAAAAAATTGAAAGGATGATTTTACCTTCTTTATCTACGAAATATTCGAAGATCGTTTGACCCGATGATTCATCAATATTTGGTAAATTGAGATCAAGATGATCTGTCATGAAAGTTTCCATCTTTGCTCGATCATCCAGCTCTAGAGTTGCACCCAGACTCCACATCAAGGCGAAAACAAACAATTTTGCGATGTGTTGTGGTGAGAAAGGTGCACTCTCAGAAGGGGCGGGTAGAAGGCCGTTTAATACGTTGACGGACTAGAAAAGAAAAAAGAGAGATAAGTTTTAATTTTTTAGGCTTCATCATCATCATTTCTAAGCGTATTTCATGTAATTCAATTGATCAAATAGAAACGGATGAGCTGGAGCTTTTATAAGGAAGCGTTTAGATTGGTTTATTTTGATTACCATTAATGCTGCGTTCTTTAGAAAATTAACAAAATTAACAAAATCTCTGAAGAGACATAAAGACCAACTTTAATAGACAGTCAGAAGCCGGAAAGTAAATGACCCGAATTATGACTTATACATTATACATTATGGGTGAAAAATTTGACATTATCACTAATAAAATACCTGTGTTATGTAATTACATTCTAGCAACTCAATCTTTGGTGAAACATTTTCTGTCATGAAGATTAATATTTCTTGAAACGATTTGTGATAAAGTGTTCTGATTGTTTCAGCTTCAACCAATTCTCTCTTCAGCAACCAACCCTAAAAATGATAAAAGAAGCAATTTTAATAGGGCGATGTCACCTTAATCCTTGGTCTGTACACAGACCCAATATTCAAACGTTCATTTCCGTAGAGGGTGTACCCATTCGCAATTTCTAGTTCTTGATTTTTCAAACCAAATATAAACAAGTCTACTTCACGTGAAATTTACAGCAAAACAGATAATCTTCACAGAGTACCTCATTGGACAAAACAATGTCGGACTAATTTTTCGTCGGACATAATTATTCGTCAAACATAATTTTCGTCACTTTTGTCCGAAAAAAAACGCAATATTTAGCCTAAAAAGATTTTTTTTGTTTAATTTTTTTCGTCGGACATAATTTTCGTCACCTCCAAAAAATTTAGTCACTTTTGTCCGACATTTTTTTGTCCAATAAAAGGTATACTAACGAATTAAATAACGTGAGATACTCTGTGGGTACAAAACGCCCTCAATCATACCATTAGCTAACCTTATGCGTAACAAACTAAATCGGAGGGACGGTGACGTAGAGTTAAAGTAAATGAGAACGTTCGAAAAAAGAATCGAGCGTTCTAGATTTTACAGGACAACGTCACGTGAGGCTACTCATCATCTCCACTCCAATTTATCCCCTCGACGTATAAACTCGTAAACTCAACGTAAACTTACCTCAAGGATAGGCCTCCAATCCAGACAAGAAGAGCTCATGTAAACCATACCATTCCTGGAAAAATTTGGAAAATTTAATAATTTAGGCAAGCTTTGAATTTGAAACAAAACAAAGCAGTTCTTAAGCTGACCATTTAGAAAATGAAGGGTGAGGGCAAATAAAGTGATAACTTAGATTAGAGTCAACCCAAAGTCCCTGTCACCATGATTGACGCTGTTGGGCCAGAAAACATTTGTAATTTTAATGTTCTATCAAACGGTAAAATTGGCTTGCTGTTTTTTGGCTTATATGTATATAGGATGACTCTCCTGCCCCACACAACCCCGATATTAGGGAGGGGGAGGTGGAGTGAAGGATAAGTCTCCGGGCGGGGTAATGTAAAATTGGGTCATGTCCTGGGGTAAATGTGTAATATCTAATTGGTCGAATCGATGATTGTCCGGCAGAGAGGTATTATCCAGGTGTTGAAAATGTAAATTGTCCGGTGGTAAAAATTATTATTGAGAAAAACCTGAAAATCCTCCACTCACTGCATAATTCTTGATCCCGTACAGACAAATGAAAAATTACCTTGAAACCGTTGCAGGTGATGCATTATCAATGTTATGAGGTTCAAACACCACCTTACAAAAAGGTGACATTGGAATCCGATCACCGTTTGCCAGGGTCAACGTTTTGTTGTCATCTAATACTGAGTTCAGATTCTCAATCCAGATGGCATCCACTGGTCCATCCAAAACAATCCAAATTCGTTCACCTGGAAGGGATAAAAAATGATCCGATTGGATTTATTAAGCTTTTTTCCAACGTTCTTTCAACGTCCAAATAACGTTCTGACGTTGAAACAACATTGTTTGGACGACAAAACAACCTCCCGTGCCGGATGGGTTCAATCGAACAATTCAATCAAATTAAAGGGGGCTGGAAATTACATATCATAGATTAAATCAGAAGTAGTAGAATTAGTTCGTTTGTATAAACTCCCTCAGTTTCTCGTCAACAGTTACTTATTTGCTCTCACGTTGAATCTCAAATTCACGATATCCGCAATTCCGTTATATTTCCTATGGAAACCGGAATGATGGCCACCAGTTTTATTGTAAAAGTTTCAAAACTAGTGGCACAACCACCCAGGGATGTTTCCGTAGAAAATATTATGAATTAGAATATCGATCCCAATGAACGAATCTCAACCTTTCTTAGCTCTCAACGTTTTTCTCCACAACGTCGAAAAGATACCGTCCGTCCAATCGTTGGTCGCAACGTCAAGTTTCCCAAACATCTGTGGTGCGGTAATAGCTTTCGGATTCATTCGATATTCCCGATGTGGTAACCCGATTTCCGTCATGGCTTTCATAAGGGTATGTATACACGTGGTCTTTCCTGTTCCACTTGGACCCAGTGCCATCATTCCGTGACGCACTCTTTGTGTTTCGTACAGCTATGGAGAAAGTAGTTCTTAACATTGAATTTATAGGCGTAGTAGTGTAAGAGATTGAGGTCCGGGCTCGATTCCCACTCGGTGCTACGACTCACTCAGCAAGAAAATGTACCTTCACCCGGGTCAACCCATACCATGTGTGAAGAATTGGGTACCATATACTCTGACGCAAGATTATGGGGAGATATAACAGATATTTGTATGTGGAGTGGTATGATGCTCGCAGTGCTGGTCGAGTATCTTTGTCATACAAAACCTTCTTGTTATACATAAAACTTTTATTCTGATGTGCCTTACCCACCCTCTATTTCGAAGGGAATCCAAGTCCTAAACAAAAAATATAAATAATGCCCCTTATATTTAGTTAATACTACACAATGTATAAAAACCTGTATTAATTTCAAAGACCACGAAGGATGGTTGATGAGTCCACTTTCTTGGCATTTTGCATCGATTGCAGCTTCCAGGTTGGGATAACCAGCTTTATCCAATGAGATTGCAGGGAACAAATCGTTGATCAAACTCAAGAATAAGGGTTCGTCTTCATCGACCTATGGCGGAACAGTTAAAAGTTTTTAAAACAAAATAATTGGTTGCAAATTGTTCATGTTTTTCTGATAACGTGCAGCAAACAAGAATTATCGGAAGGCTCGATGAAGTATTATAGCAATGAAATAAATGTAAACCCTGAGAAGTGCAAGTGATCTTTGTTTTACTAAACTAAATTAGGCAGACAGCTCTAATCAACAGACAAACTTATCTTACCCGATAGTACTATATACCATTCAAAATAACTCTCTAAAATGCGGACGCTTCCAATTAGTGGAGACTTTTAGAGAGCCGCTTGATGGCAGTTGTTTTGATCACTCCAGAGAGTCTCCGACCCTGACCCATATCCCTTTATATACACTTGCCGCTATAGATTTATTGTTAACTAATATTCAAAATAGCGGCAAACACCCGGTTTTTTAGGATGTTTCCGCATAAAAGATTACGTGGTGGATATCAAGAATACACAGTACCATACGTCATACGTACCAATTTCGACAAGTTCATATCTCTCAGCACACGCATCACAATTTTGCTTTCGCTGTCTGACGGATTGTTTCGTTTGGCCTGCCCGAGTGTTCGTAACACCGATAGCATGTTCCGTAAACCGAAATCGTAATGCACTTGTTTCGTTAATTGTTCCTCACATAGTTTGTAAAGCGTAAAAAATTTACGAGCCAGAATGATATTATCGAGAAAACCGCAACTGGCCAGTTTGACTCGAATGATGATCTGCCTGTCCGGGACCATCATAGCTACAGTCCGGAATTGAATTTTGAGATTTTCCGGAAGTTCTTGACGTCCGGCGTACCCAGGGTTCTAAAAACAAATTGAAAATATGAAATATGAAAAAAGAAAATTAAGTTGCAAGTTCTATTGCTTTGAATATAAATATTTAGCCCTTTAAATCTTAAAAGCAGGTTCTCAAGAAACCCTAAACGGAGAAATATCGTAAAAGTAAGTATTTTTGAATTAAACTCTAAAATTCAAAGTTTTCTAGTAAAGTCTAATCCTCACCATGGTTAGAAACAATCCGAATTCGGGATTCATAGCCACTGTATCTCCATCAGTGAAAAGGAATTCGGGTTTTCGTTCTTTTTTGCATAATAAAATGACGTGAATTTGTTGTGCAGCAACTGACAATACCTAAAGTGTGTATCGAAAGAAAGTCAAATTAAACGAGCGCAGATCCGATAATCTGCAGGAAGTTCAAAGTTCTTTTCCGACGGCGGTAGAGGTCTGCCGCACTATATATAATATAAAATGGAACAAAAAAACAAAAAACAAGAAAATAACTGTATAGAAACTTTCCAACTCGACAAAAGACAACGGGCTTTCTAATGCGTGGCCGTTATCAGAAAGAAATACCAATGAACATTCAAGGAAGGATTGTTCACAAAACAAATCACTGATAAAAAAAATTCAAATCAGAGCCCGTTTACAAGTCAGAGCGGTCTGAAATGATGGACCGTTCAGATGGACCGTTTTTTTCCTTGTTTTACATGAGATTTCAGATCGGGCGTGGTCGTAACAATTTTAAGCGTTTTTCAGTCTTTCAAAACAATAGAAGCGCATACGCAGAACTACTATTTCGATTAAATCCGCGTTTACATGTTTTTCTGGACTGTGTTTGTTTGTTGGACTCTGAAATCTCAGACCGGTCTGACATGTCAAACCGGTCAAAACACACGAGGCTATAGACCGATCTGAGAAAGATCTCCGTACGGGCGAACTGAAATTCATGTAAACGGGCTCTTGGCTTGCTAGGAAGTCACCCCAATTTTTTTGAAATCCAAAACATCAACCCATTTTCTTGATTAAAGTTCAATCAAATTATCTGACAAAATTAAAAGGAATAACAATAGCGAATTAGGTCAGAGATAGAAGTGGTAAATTTTGTCATCAGGCTTAAGCTTACCGGTAAATCAATTCGATTGAATTCATCAAAACATCCCCAACTTCCAGATTGTGCCAAACCCTTGAAAATTCGTCCCAGACCTCTGTAATCGAGTTGGTCAGAACAATTGAAGACGATCACGTATTTTCCAAGTGCTTTTCCCATATCTTTGACAGTTTCTGTTGAGAAAAAAAAAATTAACATAGCAACTTTATCATAAATTGAAAGCGCACATTTTGTGTTAGGGCTGCTTGTGACCGTCAAAGTAAAAAAAATTATATTTTCAATGCTGAAATTCATTATTTTTCAAAGATTTACATCTAGTTGGGGGAAAATATTCCCTTGATTTTCTCCCGCGATTAAGTAAATCAAGCGTCCCATAGCTCAATAACAGATTTTCAAAGTCGTTTTGCATTTATTGGGTTGGTTGGAATATTTTTACCAAGCTCTAAGAATATGATCATCGGTATTTTTTTTTTTAAACACCGGTGTTCACCCAGTGTTCTCCACTTACCCGTTTTTCCGGTACCAGCCGGACCGGCCGGACTTGCACCCATTGACATGTTTAATGCTTGTGCTAAAGTGATGTAACAACGATCTGTTAAAGGTGTTATGACCAACCTAAAAATTCCAAACAAAAAGAATTACCAAATCTCATAAAAACGTGAAATCCATAGAATCCTCTAGAAAAACCAGAAATTGTCTCAATGCGTTCAAAGTGCCTATTCTATTTTTTAATATTATTAGCATCTTTTATCACCAATAAATGGCATAAACATTATAATTTTTCGGTTTTAAATGTTAGCTAAATATACACAACGCTCTATTCAAGAAAGAACGAAATCGGCTAGGCGCGATTCAGCAGGGTATATAGGACTTCGTGGCTGAGAGAGGCTAGGACTACGGAAATTTAATAAACTGATATTCTTAGCATGAAAATGGTCAGGTCGTAACTTTAAAAAAATCATGTACCTTTCTACACAACCAATGAATTCATTCTGATATTTGAAATCGACATCCGTGATAGAGACAAGACATTCATCCATGTCTTCCAGGAAGTAGAATCTGATTTGTTTCAACCATTCAAAATCGTTGGGAGATTTGATATGCATCTTGACCTGAACACGGAAATGGAATAACATTTGAGACAATTTTCTTACTTTAGACTTTACACGGGAAGTAGTATAGATGCAAGATATTTGCTACTACTACCCACAATTCAAAATAATGTATTTCCAATATTGTTTTTGACGTCCAGAAAACGTTGTTCTAACGTCAAAATGGGTTTACTGTGGACGTCAAAAAAATCTGTTTGGCTATAAAGAATTTCGAATGATCAATTGGCTGAACGTCGTGATTAGATAACAAAAACAATGAACTTTCAAACACTTCTTTTCTTACCAAGTCATCAAAGATATCCCTCTGGTGTACATGAATAGTGATCAGAGATTCATATTTGGTTCGCTCAACCGTTGACAGATCTTTCGTTGTCTGTTCAATCAGTAGATTCAACAGTTCCAAGAAGGCTTGGTTGGTCTCTGACATCACCCTTTTGTCGTGCTTGTTGTTCTGTAAAGCATCTGTTGAATCACGAGTCCAAAGCATTTGTAAACCAAGCAACCCGATCTATAAAAAAAGAAGCCGATGTTATTTTTTAGGAGGGAAATTATTTAAACAGCTGGATTTTGAATCTTCCAAGTTGCAAATAAGAGTTTCGAATTATAGGAGTTTGATTAAGTGTGATTAAGTCAGACGGGATCGAAAATATTTTTTCGAATTGTATGAGTTTATAAAATAAAACATATTAAGCTGGGAAAAGTATTTTGGTGACAAACGAATTTAACATGCGGGGAACATTTTCCTCCCTTTTGTTAAAGAATAAAAAGACAAACAAATTTGATCAATCATAACATACCTGAGCTGGAAAAGTTCCAAGAAATTCCATGACATCGAAGTTAGGGTCGTTAATAGCGATATATGCTTGTCGAATGACACTATGAACTGAGCTCTGTGACATTTTGAGCAAGTTGTTTAACCATTCTTCGACGTTACCAAATGCCATAACATATTTGTCAAGTACAACCTGTTAGAGAGATAAATAGAGTTGATTAGGCATGAATAGCACTTTTACGCAGACTTTCGATTGTTTTTATGGTGCTCACTGCTAGCCGCTCCGGCTATGAACTGAACATAACATATTTGTCTAGTACAACCTGTTAGATAAAGAGATTGAGTCGATATTGGATATGGATATATCTAGCAATTTTAGGTGGTAGCTTTTCGATTGTTTTCATGAGATCCAAAGCCATCCGGCTTGGCTATCTATAAACTGAATAGAACGTGAAAGGAGCCGGGAATGTTGTACGTGGGGTTGTTGTACGTGGGGATGTTGTGCGTGGAGACGTTGCACGTGGTGATTTTGCTTAAACCACTGGCCTATGGCTCCTAAAACTCTTTCCAATTTTCTAATAAAACCAAAGACGTCGATGTGACGTCTTCTTCTTAATCGTTTTATAGTAATTGATAATATGAATTGTTACTAACCCTTTCGCCTTCTTTAGAAATGATAGCCAGTATCTTGTCGTAATCTTTTTCGTGGAATTCCACATGCTTTGTATTATCGAAAACATTCAATAGATGATTCTGAAAAGAAAAATAGCAATTTTTTAGGAAGATAGTACACGAATGCTTTGCAATCTTATTGATTAGATTTAATTCGAACTTTAAACCCTTTTATAGCCTCAAATTATTCGAATTAAAGGAAATTTCTACAATTCAAATTTCTCTTTAATTCGAACAAAATTTGGATTTGAATTAGAGAGAAAGTGAGAGAGCGTCAACTGTAGGTTATAAAAATTACGAAGCGATTTACACCCTCTAGATTCGCAAATGTTGCAAACCAAATCTATTAACATTCTCAAAAGCTTACCAAGAGCGGGCACCGTAAAGCATCATCAAAATTGTGACACAGATCGCACAGCCTGGTCATTTCATAAGAAATTTGCTTACATTGTTTTAGAAATCTTTAATGTAGGCCTGATGATGACTCTACCACTGTTAGGCAGACCATAATCTTCTGGCCTTAAAACTGAGGTGAAAACAATGGAGGGATAACCAATATGTGTTGAACCTACTACGATGGTAAATTCAAGTGAGGCTCAAAACCACGTACAGCCTTCCGAATCATGTTTTCCATTACATAATTATTCTTACGGAAACCAAAAAACCGGATGTTTGCTACTAATGTTAAAAAGTCAAAACTAGTGGCAAATGCCGGATTTTTGGGATGTTTCCGTAAAAAAGATTACGTCATGTTTATCACGAATTACAAAACAACCTCTTTCAATGATAAGACGAACATTTACCTGAATAGTATGCGAGTCACTTGCTTGTCCAAGAATTTCCAAGAGGGCTGGATCGGACACAAAGAAAAAGCGCGGGAAAACCAATCTTTTCTTCTCCAAGTAGCCAGACAAGGATTTTTGACAGAGTTCTAATTGTTCTTGGAGATGAGGGAGAAGTTGTGAAAGTGCTTCGTCACCGGTACAACAGACTACAACGTTCGGCATTTCGTGTGCCCGTTGCATGATCTTCTGCCAATTCTTATCGATGCCTTTGAAGGAAATGAAAGATATACAATGATTTATAAAGCTCCAAAGTTTGTTTTCTGGGGTAATCTTATTTAGAACATTCAATATAAAAAACTAAAAACACCCTTACCATCATGGCCTCACTCGCTCAAAGACATTATTAACACCCTTACCAGTAGCAGAGGCAGTGTGCGCAAGAGCCTCCCCAACGAGGATCTTGGCGTTCTTTAATCCAGCGCCACTTCCTTGGTTTCGTTTTTTATGTATATTATTACCAGAGGAAGGATACTGCCGATCCTTAACCTAAGTTCCATAGCAATTATTTTTCTCATTTTCCTTCCCAGCGTCGATAGTAAATAAGCTTCAAAAATCAATCCGACCCAAAAACGAAAGGGACTCAAAAGATCTTACCCGAGAATCGTTTGGCTTCTCTTGGTAACTGTCTTGCAATATCGCCACCAACGAAGACAGCTTCCAAATAAATCCAAAGATTCTGTACCAACATCCAGTTTTCCAGGATGTCGGTTGAATTAGATAGTTTTTGTACCCAAGATTGAATCTGTTTTTTGAACGGTGTATTGTATCTAAGAGGAGAAAGAGAAAGGAAGGATTAGTTTTTTTTACAAGAATTAACATGATTCAATTGGTCGTTAAATACTTCAATTGCGATTTTCCAGAAAATCCACTACCCCCATGTTAAGGATAATTGATATAGGTTCGAAATTTTCAATATCCTAGGATATCCAGGTTCGAAATTTTCAGTACGGCAATCCAAGGATGGCTGGTGTTAAGAAAAATCGACATCCTCAACAGGGAGGGGGTACGGAATTTTTCTAGAAAAGCTCATTGTCTACTTGTAAAGAAGAGCACATTTCTTACCAATAATGTAATCACTGTAAACTGAATGTGCGTAGAAAGGGGCAATTATGTTGCTGAGGTTGAAAGCCATAAACGGCGGCCAGAGAAATACGACGGTGGGAAAGTTTGGAAAAAACAAGTGTTCCTAAATCTCACCCGCCTGAATATTGCGCGGCTATTAGAGGTTTTCACTTGGGCTTATAAGATATTCTACCCCTACCTGTTACTCAATAGAGAACCGAGGACCATCAAACTATCTTCTAATAATGCGATAATTTCCGAAGTGCTATCTCCACGTAATAAAAGTTCACCACGACTCTTGAAAGTAGCAAATGTCAGCTCTTGATGATTCCAATCAGCTATGACTGTCTTCAGTTTGGCTTCGATATCTTTTTCCTTGGTGGCTGCGATGCAAATGTCCTACAGAGAAATAATACAGTGGAATTTGTCTAAAGTTGACGTGGCCTAAAGCAAACTTTTATTGAGAAAGTTTGATAGCGGACATAAACATTATTTCAAGAATGGACTGGATTCAGTTCATTCCAATCTTGATAAATGATGATGACGAAAAGATTCCGGAAACAAGTATAAGTATTTTAACCTTTTAGTCCTAGTACCCGGCTTAGGATTGCTCGGTATTTAAAGTTAAAAAAAGTCCCCAGACTGGCTACTACTACTAACCGGTGGAGCGGTGGCCAAAGAGGTGGTTTCCAAACCGGAAGTTTCCAAATATCAAGCACCATGGCGAAGTCAACTCTTGCGTCGCTAATTACCTCAGGTGAAAGTCCGGGTCATATAATAACTGATCCTTGAGAATGGAAGTGAATTCGGACCCTAAAAATGAAATTGCTTAAAAAAGAGTGCTAACCTCAATATCCTCCTTGTTCTCAAGCAACGGAGCTTCCATTATATTTTTGAGCAAGAAAGTCTCGCTTTCTACATCGAACTGATGGTTGGTGATTTCACCAATCTTCTTCCAATGTCTTGCTTTCATCGCTTTGTTGGCCATCATTTCAAGTAATGGACAGCTTTCGTTGAAGTCGTCTATTTGTTTCTTGAGATCCAAGTATGCTTGCCAATCTTTGAGACCTCGCGGTAGCTTTCGACATCTGGAAACAGAAACAAAAAAGTGTGTAAAGATAAGGTAAAAGAAAGAACAATCGTAAAAGTTCATTGATTTACACCAATTCAAGAAACAAACTTTAGACGATTTGTTTCAACAAACTTTAGACGATTTGTTTCATCAGAAACAAGGCTATCAGCAGCAATTATTAAGAATAAATTATTTTCGGCTCAAATAGCATTTTCCTAATTTTTCTGGTTGTTTGCTAATAAGATATCAAATTAATTTCACCTGGTTTGAAAGTCTTGCAATTCACCATTTATTTTATCAGTATTGACTTCGATCCATGGAATATCGTAATACCCGTTTACTTTGTGTGTCACATCATTATATAAACCATATAATTTATGTAGCAAGGTCAATTCTTTACGGATTTGTTGCAAACCTTCGTATTCAGTTATCGGAAGGCCGAAGAGCTCTTCTCCACCCGAGTAAGTAACATATTGACGGTATAACGTATCAAAACGATTCTGTAAACATAAAATGAAAGCCCGTCAGTATAAAAACCCCGGTCTGGAAGTCTTTTGTTTTCGTCTTTTGTTTACGTTTTGAACTTGCGTCGGCAAATTGGTTTGTTTTGCTCACTTATTGATCATGTGATCAAAAAATAGTCCAATCCCAAGAAAACATATTGGTAACGTTTGCAATAAGTTAGCAAATTGACATTTGACTTTTGTTTTAAACAAAGCAAAAGTTGACAAAAAGATATATCAATACATTGCCAGACCATTGTATTTTATACCGAAATTTTGTGGAAGTGACGAAAAACTTTGTCCGACGAATAATTTAGTCCGACGAAAAATTAGTCCAAAAAAAAAGTTTGCGTTTTTTTTGGACAAAAGTGACGAAATTATTTGTGGGTGACGAAAATTATGTATCTGACGAATAATTTAGTCCGACGAAAAATTAGTCCGACATTTTTGTTGTCCGATAAGATATACTAAAAGTCGAGTTTCGATAAGTCGATAACCTAGGAATGCTGAAATACACAAACCTGATAAGTAATTAGACGCTCATTGGCTTCGTGCGGTGGCAGATTGGGTGTCATTGGCCCTGTCTGAAACAGGAAAGAAAGAAAATAGCGTATTGGGTAATATGTAATGTACAGAGTAATGTATAACAACACAGGAACGGTGTCATGTTGTAAAAAGGTTGTAAACTATATTTTCATTTACTCACAATTCTGCGTCAAGCTTGTATATTTTTTGTGGACCACCCGGAAGTGAATAGCAAATGACGAATCGTGAAACATATGTTCTTCAACACATTTATATATGGGATGACAAATCTGAAAGGTCTCAATTTGGCGCTTTTCTAAAATTAGCCATTATGAATTGATAAATAATGAATGGATAATTACCTTTTTATAGCTTAGGACAAAGTCTTCCGAATCGAGCTTAAACTGTTCAACTTTGCCGGTCAAATCATTCTTGAAAATGGGTTGCAATTGAAGCAGCTGATCTTGAACTTCTTTGGCAAGCAACAAAAGGTTCTTCCAGGCGTATCGCAGTGTGTCCACACGCTCAATGTCCTCTTTGGAAACTGTGATGTTGTATCTGGTAAGCATAGCGAACGAGTCCTATAGAATATAATTCACCATATTAAATATATCTTTCAAATACAAGTATACCATAATTTGGGGAGCGTTGACCGAAGTGGTAAGGCACTGGTTTTCTAATCGAGAGGTTGTGGGTTTGGGTCCCACTCCAATCGACCACAGTAGCGAGGTTATTCATCTCTCTCACTTATCAAATTCGGATGATGAAATATAAATAACCCATTGGTAGCCAAACGAAACACTATTAAAATCAATATCAGTTTTGCCTAAAAAAAACCTCTTGAAGTCCCTTATTTGCACCACACTTTTTCTTAAATCATACTAGCAAAAAAGATGTATGGATCGAAGAATTGCTTTTCATCTATATCTCAAAAGTGGTCAAGAAATATCGATTTACCTCAATAGGGGTCACTTCCATATCCATCAGGATTTCTTCATTCCTTAATTCGATCAACGTTGCCATGGCAAAACGAATGTCATCTAGATCATTGAGTGGACGACTCAACTGCTTGGTGTAAGAATTAACGAATTTGAAGAATTCAACCATGGCTGTCCGATATTTGGAATTTGCGGAGCGTCCGTAAATAACAATCCATGATTTGATTTCGGTGATGATACCAAGTTTGATTTGATCTGAGGTATTAATTTTTTTAATAGATAAAGGTTAATTCCATACGATTATGTAAATGCCAATAAAGATACCAAAATCTGATGTATTTTGCGTCAATATTTCAAAGTTGTTGAAATTAGTTAAGGTATGTTTATTATGATGGTATTATGAAATTTGTCTGAATATTTTGAAATCAGGAGCGAGATTTAACCTGGATTTTCTTTCGCTGAAATATCTCCCCGATTTCCCGATTTGATACTTACCAGTTAACAAACAAATGGAACCAACGTTCATTCTTTCATCTTCCAGTTTCACTTTTTCTTCGATTTCTTTGTAAGATAATATTTGTTGCTCAAACTCGTCTAAAGTTGGATTTTCCTGGAAAATACAACGGGTATATCAAACAGAAGACGTCATTGTGAGAATGTTAAGACTTTTTTATGGACGTCAAAACAACGTTACCACATACTATAAAAGTATGTAAGTAAGTTAAGCGGGGAGGCTAGTTGTCGGTAGCGGCCGTTCAGCGGAGGAGTCTATGCCTCTTTCGCTAGCACTAGACTTCTGGGTAGATTTAGAATGAAGCGGATCGCTACACCTACCGTCAGCTCCCAGTGACTTACCACACAATTTAGTTTACCTGTTTTGTGCTACTCATTCGTTGAGTGGACAATGACCGGGATCGAACCTAAAACCTTTCGATTGCGAGGCGAGCGCTCTACCAACTGAGCTAACCAGCCATACTAGACTATGATTATTACCTGTAAGAATTTCTCCATAGATTGTTCTTTATCAACCAGCCAGATTTTATCGTATTGTTCATAATGGCTGAAGGCTCCGGTCACTTCTTTCTTCTGTGAGTTGATGATGGTGGACATCGAACCAACAAGTTTTGCAATCTCTTTGTTATGTGAAACACTGCGGTAGTAACTCTTCCGCACCTGGCGGGTTAAAGAAACATTTAAAAAAAAATTGAGACGGAAAAGGTATTTTGGGTATTTTGGTCCACATTTTAGGTTATAATCGCATAGGAAAAAAGCTAGTTTTACTTGAGATTGAGATTAAATAGAAAGCAAATTAAACTATGTGTCAGGTATCAGGAGAGTCTCGCATCCCTTAACTCAATACGCTATAAAGAAAGGCTCGTATTATGATCGAAAATGAAGATAAATGAGGTAAATTCAAACCATGGGCAGTAAAAATGTGAAGTCGCCTTGACTGTTCAGATGGTACCCATGTTCATGACCTGATCCATAAATATTACCCGATATTTAGATAACAAGGTAATTTACCTCATTAGCAAAATATTAATATTAGTTCCTCGAAAATAAGGTCTACACTAATGAAAACTGAAATTGGTGTCCAAAGTGTCCGATAATAAGAGACGTCCGTTAATTGGAGATTTGTGACTTTATTAGTAAGGCGTATAAGAGACTAAGGTTTTATACTTGTGCAATTTGTTGTATTGTAGAGAATGCGTCATCATCATTGACACTTGATATGTAGCTTCCAGCGCGACTTCGAGCAGTTGCTACATCGTTCACCATACCCAATGCTGTCTCTTGGTCAGAATCCATCTTGTTGTTCGATTCTTCCGAAGGAATTGTTGTAAGGCCTATGTTTAAAAAGAAGCTTGTTTTTGAAAGCACAATCTTCTTGGGCACATTGTTCGTCCCTGCATAGATACGCTTAAATTAAGCCCAAAATCTGATTTTTTTTATTAATCAGTAACTTACCAGCCAAAACAGACTATTCTTCGCCACGGCATGACGTCAGAACTGGGGTAAAACAGAACACTTACTAAGATTAATTACAAAATCTTTTAGTGAGTTAAACCATAGTGTTTGTTTTACCCTCGAAATTATTAAATTTTATTGGTTGAAAAATATGTGACATGACTTTCCGTGGCGAAGAATACAATATCAGGTACTCATTACTGAGTTAGCGGTGACCGGAGATTGATAGCCTGAAACTTTTAGATTGAGAGGCGAGTGTTCTACCGACAGAGTTTCTAACCGATTATGATTTCAGAAAGAAATCATCGTGAATTTACAAACCAGCTTGAAAATTAAATTTTCTTTTTTAAATTCGAGAAAAATAACCCTTTAAAAGAATTTGAACTTCAAAACCTTTCGGCACAAAGTTTTGGTAACAAACCTTAAAAAGTAACAAAAAATAAAAGTCAAACCTTTGACCGTCGAATCCCACATAGGAATATTTTTGGTAATCGACAAAATAACATTTGTGCATTTATTGATGGCTTGTTGTATCTCATCTAAAGACGGGCTCATCGACACTTTCGGTATCTTTAACACAAAATCGGAGAAGAAAAACGGTGCTAGGCTGCCAGTCTCTTCGAGGTTTTGCTGCGTTCGTTCCTTGTATAGAATAGTTGCCGTAGCATGTATTCTCTTTCGAATAGCATCCAAAGTGGAACGTATAACTTTGTTCAACGCTTCCATATTTTGATGGTTATAATAGTTTAGAAGCTCGTTTGCTCTCTCTTCGAGTACTTCAAGCATCTCTCGTTTTCGTTTAGCGGCCGCACGTGTTGGCGAGATGGCCGCGCTACCCAGTCGCGATTTGGGTCGCGATTTGCCAGATTCTGAAGAAGAAAAACACGGAAATTAAATTGAGATGTAAATTAAGACGTAAAGCTAAAGACCAATATAGATAAACGAGTTGAGCCCTATCTAATTGATATTTCGATTGTTTTCTCGCATTTAATAACCCTGGGCTACTTTAGATTAGCAATTTATGTTCTCAACCAACTCTGAAGTACCAAAAAGACCCCATAATTTATTCCAAACGTTTAAGTTCCTTTGTTTTGCTTTTGTTCAACGTCGGTCATAAATAAAGCAGCAAAAACACAGATTGTCTTAATCTTTATCGAACTTATCGAACTTAATCGAGCGACAAAAGTTCGATTAATTTGGTTAATCAAACTTTTGAAAACAATCAAAAAATTGTGAGAATTCGATTAAGTTCGATTAGTACAGTTAGTACGACGAGAGTTCGAATAATTAATCAAACTGCGATATCGCAAAAAATTGTGAGAATTTGATTAAAGTTCGACAAAATTCGACTAAAACCCGTTCGATTAGTTCGATCAATACTTTCCAAAGTTGTCTGTTTGTATCTCAATACTTTTGAAAGTGGTCTGTTGGCATATGATGGTACCAATAGCTGACCTTATTAACATTAAACTTGTCAAAAGTTAGTCTCTGACACAATCACGGTCATAAGGTTTTTTTAAACAGCAGAAAATCACAGTATAACTGCCTTCATAAGTCCCACTCAATGCTTTTGAAAGTGGTCTTCTTGCATATGGTAGCAATAGCTGACCTTATTTACATCAACCTTGAAGGAAGGAGCACATTTCTAAAAGTCTACGGACCTTTGGATCGTGATTGTTATCAAATAACTTTGAATACCTGGCGTTTGATGGTCTTCCTTTTCACCATCAACATTTTGGTTCGGTTCAACATGTTGTTCAACATGATCAACAGTTAACAACATGATACACAATTCGTTTGTTGCTTTTTCAACATATTGGCTTTTCGATTCAATTGTCTCTGCTCCCTTCTTGCATAGAATCTGTTGCGGAAATTATAATTCATCCAAGTTAAAGAAACCCCTGAAAATTTTTCCTTTTCGATGTTTTCTCTCTTTTTTATCAAAACGTGTCAATTTCGAACTTTTCTCTCCTCTCCTATTTTTGTTCGTAAAAAGATGACGATTTCAATTTTATTCGAATCTTTGTTAATTACCGCACTTCATCATAGTGATTCTTTTGTTCAAAAAAGAAGGGGCGCTCTTAATAAAAAATAATACGGAGGAGTGTTTCCATTTTTTGGAAAAGACTCTTCTTTATAAAAGTGAGAAATTAAAATAGTAACCTCCGTTTTCTTGATAAATTCATCAATAGTCCATGGTGTGTCTGTCGGTAACTCAACCAACTTCGTGTTCGCAATATCGTTCAAAATCTTCTCGATACGAAATTCGATTAAATCGATCACTCGATCAACCATCAACTCGACTTCACTTAATGTTTCGTAAACACTATCGAGGAATGAGGTGAAATTCAAGGAAGTCCATGTCAGCATGCATAAACCTAATGATGAAAGAAGAATTAATTAATTATTGTGAAAAGGAAATCAAAGTTAAAGACCAGGGTGCGACACAGAACACCCTCAAAAAGTACGCCCTTACACCATAGAACACGATACTCTCTTTGTTGTTGTCAGACCCAATCGCACTGGTGTTATTCCTTCTTCTACAATCATCCCACTTTTAGATCTTTTCCAAGCCACCTGTTCCGTCTCTGTATCATAATGGGCCTCTGATCTATAAGCTGGTATTCGGACACAATATAGGACGTCTGGTATAAGGCAGATATGACGTCACCTGTTAATCAAGGGATGTGGCCCCATCAAAACATAGCCCTTTTTAAACTTTCATGTTAGGGTCAAAAAACTCATTCTGGTGACTATGTACCGGGTGTCCCAGAAAAAAGTTTCGGTGTTTTGCGGCCTCCTGGAGCAGAAAAAATTGTTTTTTGATTAATATTTTTATTTCATGAGAGAGAGGAAAGTCTAACCTAAATTTTCAGGTATAACTTTTCAAATTCGGTTTAGTAATTACCAGGTTATAAGCTTTTTAAGTAAAAATGATTTAAAAAAAAAATGCAAAAATACGTCAAAAAAGGGGTATAATCTTCAGATTCATAACTGTAGCACTTAAATTATTTAATGGCGGCACAATTAACTGAGTTATATACGTTATAAAATGGTCAAGTTGGTTGTAGATTAAAATTTACTGAACACGGGGCAATTGCCTGTTTGTCCCCTTATTCGATAATAATTTGTACCAAACTTAGACGGAATTCCAGAAAATTCATTTTGAAACAATTATCATTTTAGATTAATTTAAACATTTATTTAGTCAATACAAGTCGTTGGAATGGTAATAAATCCAAAAAAGAAATTGAAATCTCTTCGATCAGTGAAATTCTAAAACGTACGGAAAATTCCCCATAAAAGTTTCATAAGAAATTTCAAAATTCCAAGAATATAATTATATTATTATATAATAATAACGAAAAAACATAATAATTTCTCTCTTGATTTTTAAAGTAAAACTCCAGGTAAAAAGAAAGTTGGAACCTCGGTTACCAGAAGAGAGTTAATTAAAGTTGAGGAGCTAGTCTTTTCTTTCGACAACACAGTTTCGCCAGTCTCTTTTTAAATTTATGCGTACAAAAAATATATAAAATTGGATTGGTGCAAGCGGAATTCATTGAAGCAATCAAAAGTCCAAGATAGAAGCTAAAATTAAGATTCAAATGACCATTCAATGACGAAATAGCAGCTCCAGCAACGACGACAAGATTTGCTATTAAGAAAACAAAATGAGTCAATAAAAGCGTTAAAACATTCTTGATTAGCCTTCGTTCTCGGACCTTGTTTTGTAAATTCGAGTCTCGTTTGACGGTGGTAGAAATGCTATCTCCAGTGGAGCTAACTGATGGACGAAAAGAGGCTACTAGCAAAGTCGATCTTTTGTGATGACGGTACACCAGGGCGTAACATACAATTAAAATCAGAATAGTTCCAAGAATATGTAGAATTTGTATAATATCGAACAGAACGGTACAAAAGAAAGAAGTTGATTGAATTATTCCTTGAAATACACAGCAAGTTAGAATCAGGATGTTAATTTTCTTAGAACCTATCCATAAAGAATGTTTGTTGGGTAGTGTGATTTTGATTAAACGCTCCAATGAGAGTAAACTCAAGCAATAGAGTGACATCGAAAAACAAGTGCAGTAAATGTATCGAGCCAGGGGAACATGGCGAGCCTGACTACCCAAGACGATATGGATACCTAACCCCGGTTGAGATAACAGACAGACCAGGAGATCTGCAATGGTCAAAGATAACATGAAGATATTGGGAGCATTCAGGTGTGTCACCGAAACCCTTTCTTTGTACAAGAAATAGATAGCGATCAAATTGGCAGTACACCCAACAACAGAAGCGCTGAAGAAGCCGGCGGCCAGGTTATGCATTTCCATAATTTTATTCGCAAAGGTTTGTCCTTGGTAACGTATAAGCCTCTCCTTTATCGAGGTTGCTACTTTATACTATCTTCTGTTTCACTGGGACCAGATACACAGAAAAAATATTCGAGAAAAAATTAGAAATAATTTAGATTCTGACAACAACAGAATAGAATAAGTGAAAAGTTTCGAGAAATTGGTAATGATGTTTCTTCCTTTATTTTTGTAAGAATTTTTATTATAAGAGCTTCTAAAAAGAACGTCTGGTAGAGGCATTTCTTGACAAAAAGGATTTTAGGAAGAAATAGTTTTCCTAAAATGGGCTTTTTCCAGAAAAAATCCATATTCCTACTGTTATGGATGTCGATTCTTCTTAACACCAACCCCCTGGATATCCGTGCCGAAAATTTCGAACCCCTGGATATCCTTGGTCCTCAAACCTTTTCCCCTCTGGATCTCCTAGGATATTAAAAACTTTGAACCCTCACTCCCTGGATATCCTTGGTACTCAGATTTTTACCCCCTGGATATCCTAGGATATATAAATTAATAATAATTTTCGGACCCCGGATATCCCCCAACAGGGGGGATACGGAATTTTATGAAGCATATTCAGGTCTCGTTTCTCGTCAAAGTGTGCTTATAAGAATTTTAGCCTGATTTTTTTGTAGAAAATTTTAGCCGGTCCTGTTTCTTTTTGTTATATATTTTCATTCACAAGGACAAAAATATCTTTCGCTTTTTTAATTATTGTTATTAAAAAACAAGCAAAAGGAATGAGAGAAAAATGAGGATCATTAAAATTTTGCTGAAATTTAGAAGTCTTTTTCACTAGTCCCACTTTTTCATCAAACTTCGGAATATTATTAATGTAGTTTAATGTAATTAGGTCTATCAGTTAAAAAAAGGAGAAAATTACAAAGCTATTACATAAACCATCTATAGCAAGAGGTTTTCAACTTTTATCATTTCGAAAGCATTGTTGACACAAATATGCACTTAAATCCTGGTCAACAAAGTATGTTTGACCAAAAAGTCTTCGAAATATTTTTCAATATTCTTTGTGAGGTAGCAAAAGGAATCTTTTAGGTTCATTGGGCAATTCTTTTAATATCTGGTAACACCGAAGAAAAAACTCAAAATAAGAAATCTAAATTTTACCGGGTGACTCAAAAAGAACTTCGGACGTTTGGCAACTCCTTGGGACCGAAAAGATTCTTGATAAAAACCAAAGTCATTTTTTTAGAAAGAAAACTTTTCATTACTTGAAAATTTTAAAATTTGAGTTTTTCGCATAATTCTTAGGGCTCCAATACACCACCAAAGGCGCAAAGCTTTTTCGAGTCACCCGGTTTATATACCTGGTTCGAGTGCGGCATCCAATTTGACCAAATGTGGTGACATCAGAGATTTAACGACAGAAGGAATTTTCCCAAGCACTCGTTTGTACTCTGTCATAAGCATCTATATGACGAAAGGAGATGTAAACGAGTCAATACTTTCAGAGAAATTGTATCCTAAACTGAAATCCCTCATAAAAGTTATCACTCAATGAAAATGAACAAAAGCTTCAAAGTAAAGATTTTTTTAAAGCCAATTTTACGGGTTAAAAGGCCATGTGTCGAGTTAAAAGTGAAAAGCCAAACAAGAGCGTTTTTGATATACAGGGTTACTCCAGTACAACATTATGCTCCTATAGCAATTGTAAAGTCTACGTCGTCCTTTAGTACAAAGGTCTCTAAAAATTGCTTGAATAAAAGAGACTAATTTTTGTCTCGATGCTTCGTTCTCCAAACTCGTTTAAGAGACTTTACTACGGAAAACTATGGGTTCAATTTGGCAGCTCCATACTCTCTTAGGTCCACTTACCATATATTCTGTTCCATCGGACCTCACCCTTGTATGATTTGATGTCATGGCAACCAACGTCACACTCAAGTCAACACGTAGACAATAAACATTAAAAAAGCCAAAGAAACTTAACAAAGCTAACAAATATCGCTTCGGTAAGCATTTACAAGTTCTCGTTTGAAATCGAAAGTCGTCGTTCGTTTCGAGACAGTCTTCGATAGAGGGCGGTTGTTCTAAATAACTCCTTGTTCCGCCCTCACTGTAACTGATACTCAACTTTACTCTGGCTGTATTCTTTTTGCCGTATAAATGTAAAATATCACTAGCCGTCGAACCAGCATCATCAAGCGAATTCTGATTGTATACAGGCTGGTCTTTTGTTCCGTTTGCTGTAAGTTTTTTATCGACCTCCAGATCGTCGGATAACGGCATGGGTGTTTCAGCTTCTATATTATGAGCTTTCTGGTGATACAATGTTTTCTCAGCCTTTGGTTCGTCACTCATTTCCCCAATAATTTAGACGAATATTGATTTTGCAAGTTACAAAAATAGCCATAAAATCATAACTTTGGAACCCGCAGTAAAATAAATTCCTGTTATAACCATTTATCTTTTCATTTCGTTCATGAGCAATCGAGAACAAAAGAACTAACGCAGCAGAAGAATAAATAAACCAAAGTTCCCCAAATAAATTAATCAAGTTCTTATATCATATATTCAACAATAGCGGTATTTTCTGCAGCATGCACTTTTTCTTTATACAGAAGATGATGAGAAGAAAAGTGGAAAGTTCGAACAAAGTGTTTTATGGTTTTATTCGAACGTCTGGTTGGTGAGCTCACTTTCTGCATAATTCATTTGCAAATCATTCTTTTTTGTAGCGCCAGCTGCGCTAAAAACTTTAAAACGACAATGACAATAACAAACACTAGCGGCGGCATGGTTGCATGGCACGACAAAAGACAAATGTTTCAATTAAAGGGGAGACGACAAAAGTTGGACCCCCCTCCAATATTGACCCCCAATGTGGACCCCAATATGGTTCTTATCGTAAAAATTGGATCTAAGAGCCCTCAAAATTACAGACCAGACTGTCTAGTGTGTCAAATGACTGTTTTGTTAGCGTTATTTATTAATTAAATTCATCGCTCTAAAACCACTCTCCTCTTTCCAGTTTTAAAAGATTTTTGATACCTTAAAGGAAGATTTTTTGGCGTGTGATGAAAGTTTTGCACATTTTGTTCCGTCATCTGCCAAATAGAATTACCGCCCGATGTAATATTTTTCGCCAAAATTTCTTCCCTTCTTTCTTCCCATGATCTTTCTTTTAACGTGTTTACCTGTCTGAATCGATTTTATAGAGTTTCTGTAGCTTTATTAAAAGGGTGATTGAATCAGAATGAAAAAACTTTCAGCTTTCTTTAAATACTTTTAAATGCAACTATCTTATGAGCTTTTAAGATACTTAAAAGTAGGCTGGAAAATCTTATAAATTAGAAGGAAGTCTTCATTTCTGGCAGAAGGCTGGCTCAGGGAAAACTCAATTTAACATTAAATAATATTTCAGGATGCTAAAGTTTAAAGCTATAACTTGTTCATCAATGTATAGCGATCTAAGAGATAAGTTTATAAAACTAAAAAATTTATGTTTAAAGTTATTCCAATCTGATTTGACCCGCATAGTAGAATCCTGTCATTTGACAACTTTGTACACACAGTTTATTTAGCGTTTCAAAAAGTTTATTTTATCTCAACTGGCTCAATTGACGTGAAAATAAACTTTATTGATGTGATGTGACCCAGAATTTCAGAATTTTGGAAATATTTTGAAAGTGTCATTCGATGAGTTTGATATGTTTTAAAACGTTAGAGTGATTGACAAGAAACCCATACGGTTTGTTTAATATGTGCAAGCTCAAATTTCGGAAGCAATCTGCCGATGAAATTATTTAAAATTTATGACTGATATATGCAGAGTGGTTAAGAATGGTTATTATTGGAGCAAAAAAACGTTTTTCTGTATATTGCTTTTTCAGTATTAAGGGACATGGGATGAGGGACCTGAGATTGTATTTTACGAAGATGTACGCTAGGGTCCATCATTACACCCGTGTTCCAATGATCTAATGGAGTTTTCTTTGTCGGTGGAGACATAGTCCGAAATTTTCAACATCCTATGATATCCAAGGGGGTAGGAATCTGAAGACCAAGGATATCCAGGGAGTGGAGGCTCAAAATTTTTTATATCCTAGGATATTCAGGGGGTAAAAATTTGAGAACCAATGATATCCGGGGGGTTAATGTTGACATCCTCATCAGAGTGGGAATATGGAAGCCCAAACACTGGTTGAGTAATCATTATGGCATATATGGTCAAAACGATACAATTCCTTCATTTTTGTTGCAATTTAAATGCGATGAGATATGTTACGTAAACATAATAATTTACGTAAACGTAAATAGTACAGTGTAAGTAATATAATACCAAATGACGATTTAAAATAAACAATCGAAGATGACATACGAATACACATAACTTATAGGAAAACACGGATAACAAGTAACAGACACATTGGGGCTTCTGTGGTAGCCACATTATATATTTTATACTTATGTTGTTTTCAAATTGGATGCTTCTAGCAGGTATCTTTCTTTAGATAAGTTAGGTAGAGATTTGACTGGGCCCTGGCTCCGGCCGGCCCAATCGCAGTTGGTTTTATATCCCTGAGAATAAATGACTCCCCCCAGTTAAAATAAACTAGGAAATATTAACTCCCCTAGAGTAGAAATTTCCTAGGAAATCATGACTCCCTTTAGTTTATAAGGACTGGGGAGTCGAAATTCGATTTAAAAATATCAAAGGGAGTTAAAATAATCTATTGTAAGGAAACTCCCCTGGTTAGTTTGAAGTCATTGCATAGCACCCAGTAAAGTATTCGAAGAAAATCAAAATTTCCAAATTTTTTCGAATGACTCCAAACTGCTCAAAATTACTATTGAAGCATGGCGTTCTAAATCTAAATTAAATAGGAAGACGATTAAGGCATTTTTAATACTGCTACCCTTAGAGCACATAGCACGCGTTTTCCAGTCCTGAAAAAGTAGTTTTACTGGACTGGCCAGTGCCACCTAAAATCCTCATTTTTGTGCAATTTTTAAAATTTAGACTTTAAGAGATTTTTAAGATTTTCTTTGAATTTCGACTGCAACCTTATTTCATCAATATCTAACTTTTTTCAAATTTCAAGTCAAGATAACAGTCCATAGAAAGAGAATTTGAGAATTTGAGATATGGCTATTTATCAGAGATATGTACTACATATAACCCTTCTACAATCAAAATCAAAGAACCATAAAACAACATTCGATTTTAGGATACTTTATCCTGGCAACGATAAACAATAAGTCCAGTTAAAGATAGGGGAGTCTTTTTAAGCTGGGGAGTTTTCCTAGATTTCCAAGAAAATATAACGACTGGGGAGTTAAAATAAACTAGTTTATTATGACTGGGGAGTTACTATTTAGGGGAGTTAAAAGTCCCGGTGACATGGGCCGGCCCCATCGCAGTTGGTTTTAAGATTTGCGAATTGTGTAGAGAACCAAGGGGGTTAATACTAAACTAGAAATAACTGTGGCACATTTCAAACCGCGATGCATGACATGCGTGTTAAAAACCATAAATATAAACAACTATCTTCAATAACAGTACATATAATTAAAAGATCGAAAGGTGATTTGGGATATGGCGAAGACATTCTATTGTCTTTGTTAACAAAAAGATAGCAGGTTCATTGTAAAATGACAGAACCTTTAATGCTTTTAGTGTCTCTTACATCTGTCAGCATAATTTCATCAAAGCATGAAGTCATGACGCAATTTTTATTTGGAAACTTTCTGACGACGTGACGGAATTCAAGATCCTTGAGAAATTTTTCTTTCCTTCTTGTTCCGTCACCAACTCCTTGATAAAACAATAAACTTCTTTCCTTTTATACGAACAGTTTTATAAGAACATCGAGCCTCAGGTTTGGTGGTAAATTTGACCAAAATCTATGAAGAATTTGCAATTTGAGTATGGCATTTGAGTATTTCCTAATGAAAGCTTATACCAAGGGAAGCATTTTAAGCATATATTTAACGATGGGGTGAGGTAGGAAAGAACGTCTGCGATCCTCGGCCGAAATTTACTTATTCTTATAAAGGAAAAGTGGTGTACTGACTTTTGTAGCATTTCTAAACAAAAAAACATATTTCCCTAGAATAACAAACCATTTTTTGTGTGTGCTATAAACAAAATATCAAGTTAAAAAAATACTCTCTGATACTAAACTGGTCGTTCGTAATTTTGATGAATAGAAAAGATTGTAGTGGTGGTTAACATCTCATGGTTTTCTACAACTTATATTGAACTACCGAGCAAGTCCGGTTGTATGTATTTAAGTAATTTGTAACAAATTTGTAGTAAACATAAGGCGGAGATAGAAGTGGCGAATACAGAATACAGAAGGTTCTCCAAATTTTTGACGGAGAGTGTTTCTTTTGCTCATATTCCTTATATGGAAGTCAATATTCTCCGTCAAAAAATTTTGAGTACCTCTGTATCCGCCTCAGGCCAACTGACATATGGTGTCCCGAACGTGTTTTCCTCAACTGCCATATGGTGTCCCGAACGTGTTTTCCTCAACTGACATATGGTGTCCCGATCGTGTTTTTCTCAACTGCCAATGTTACCATTCTAATTTTTTCTCATGTGAGCTTTGTGAAATGGGTAAAAACTAGTATGGGTCCAGACTAGAACGTGCTCTTTTTCTCAATTGCACAAAAATGACGAATCGAGCTGGAACCTAATACACGTTTTTTTTTTATAAGAACAAAGTATATAAGAACATAAGGCTTCGAAAGGTAAAAAAATTAAGAACATGTTAAGAACATT